>FIZU01036558.1:0-10314 GCA_900064475.1 Pseudococcus longispinus
AATCTGGAGATACGTGGCGCCAAAGTTGGGTATTGTAACAAGAAATCTGCAAAGTGGAAAAACAAAAAAGCTCCACCAAAAACCGCCCAGGGGGGTCGGGGGCAAAACAACGGTGGTTACCTTACTTTTGGATCAAGGGAAACTGGTAAAAAAATTTTGAGCAAAATCGAAGGACCCAAGGTCAAAACATGGCCGAATTGACATGGAATGACCCTCGGATAAACGTTACCCTCGGTCACGTTTACTCGACTTTGGTCCAAGTTCGCAAATGATGTAAAAAAATTACAATAAGTAATACTCGAAAATTTCAGAGTAGATAGTTGGAAAGTTCGTGCAATTGTCGCCGAGTTACGTTCGTAATTCGGATAAAATTCGTCGTAAAGGAAATACGTAATAAAATTTTTCGTCGTATGTTTCAGAGCGATATGTCGGCTAATTCGCCACTTTCGCAAAATTCACCCAGCGGTGGCTCCAACACACCTACCTCAGAAAAAGGCAGCACCAGGCGAAAGCAACGGTGCCCCACGAAATCGGCCAGCGAAACTGCGCTGGACGCAGGCAACGAAAGCGACGAAGACGCCGCGGAATTAGCGCCATTGAGCGAGCAACAGCCGCAGTCGATGATGTACCAGCAGGAAATCGTCAATATCAGCCCGGTCACGGTGACGTGTACGTCTAACGGACGAGAGGAAATAGTCGGATACAATCAGTCTCAATTTTTAGACGAGGTAAATTCGCGCGTTATTATAATCCCACCGACGTCGACGATTTTAATCGCCAACCAAGCAACGCTTTACTATAGGATGAATTACAGGTGTTATCCAGGCACAGTTCGCCGGCCACAACACCGCCCATGGTAATGCCTTCGCAGGCCGAAAGATTACATAAAGCGTGTGACGTGCTGCTCAGGGCAGCCAGCAAAATTCAAGATTTACCGCCCGGTATACAACAGGAAGAGGTTGTCGTCGAAGAAGAAGAAAGTATCACGTTGTACCCTAATAGTTCCCAAATCGAAGGCCAGAGCGAACAAATCACCATTCGCCATAATCCAGTGCCGTTGTACGAGATTAATTTTTCGTCGGTTAACGCCATCAGCGAGACGCGCGTTACTAAGAAGATCAAGTCGAGGGAAAAAATTCAGGTAAACGTCGTTTGTAGGATTTTTCTCGCCTGTAAATACGTCGGATTTTAACGTTGAATTTTTTCCCCTCTCGTTTTCGCAGAATATGTCGCAGCATAAAGAATGTAATAATTGTCACGCCGTTCAAACCACTATTTGGAGACGAGACAGATTCGGCAATATCGTCTGTAACGCCTGCGGATTGTACTATAAGCTGCATAATTACGATCGTCCGTGTAGAATGCGCCGAGACGAGATACATAAACGCAATCGTAAAAGAAACGCCAACGAAAGTAAATAATTTTTCAATTTACTTTTCAGTTCGGTCAAATTAGCTTACCGTAGTCGGAGATATCTTGCGAAATGTACGAGTATTTGATCGCCTCGAACCGATTTCGAGTTCTAATCGATCCCTGTTCGGCGTTCGGGGCTTAAAGACCTTTCGCGGTTATAGAGATGATATTTTTTCAATGTGTTGGAAATCCCCGACAAGACGAGCAGCTCGGCTGAAGGAGGAGGGTGGAAATATTCGGCTTTTCACGAATAATTCGAATAGCGAGGGCACATTCTTGTCGGGCCGATAGACGATAAATTTTAAAGCAATCTAGTATGAGAGATTTCACTTTCAATGCCGATGCACAATGCACAAAATTTGGATTTTTCAGAACGCTCGAGTACAGTTGTACGAAAAAATTCACTTTGACCGGATCGTCGACGAGATGAAATGCTAATTCGAGTGGACTATCGATATTACGTATTTCGTATGTTTACCACGAGAATGTGAACGTTTTTATTTCCATGTTTTTTGCTTTGTTTTACACGATTATTAAGATTTTTTTCAATTTTCTTGTTCGCCTTTCCGACACTAATGTCCGTTTATCGGTTATGTACATTTGCGGTTAAATTAAAGTTTACGTTTATAAAAAGCAGGTAGTCGGATGTATTTTAAACCTCTCGATCTCGATACGGTGTGTGTACGGAAAACGTTATCGGGCCCACTTGGCTTTGACGTCATAACATGGCCGTCGAATGGTACTGATAACGACGTAGGTTTGTGTAAAGTGTAACGATGTCGGTAGAATCGACATCGAGTAAGCGAGGCCGAGTATACCGAAGTGTATTACGGTACGCGCGCGGATATGGCGATGGCGTGGCCACGCTAAGTAGGCTGTAGGCTGTGGCTGTGGTTCCACACTACACCGCATTGTCTACGGTGTCGCTAATGCGCGACTTTTTCCGTTTTAAAATTTGAAATTTTAACGCATTTTTTCCTCGTTGGGAATATTAGTTGGAATTGGTACCCGATACCTGAGTATACTGATCACTTGAGACATGCTCGTATTGATGTTGCAGATAAAACGAAGAAAACCAAACGTAATTCGAGCGGTACGTTCGAACTGAATGAGTCGTCCAAAGAGCAAGAGAATTCTAGCGGTTCGTATACGCCACCGAGTAACTATAACGATAATGCGAATCACGTCGCCGTGTCTGATCTCTACCATCCTTTCGGACAAATTAAAAAACGACGCCGAACCTCGGCGCCGGGTTCCTCGTCCACGACCACTACCGTCGTAATAAAAGAAGAGCCCGAAACCAGTCAGCAGCCTTCGTCGGACGCCGAGCAAACGGTCGAAGAGATCAGCGTCAACGGTAACGATATAGCGGTCGCGTTGAATAATCACCTTTACAACCAGCCTGCCGGCGAAAAATTAAACATGTCCGCTTTCCAGCTCTCTACGCACTTTATGCCCATCAACGGAAAAGTGTACGAGGATTTTTCAAACGAAAATTCGATGAGCGAGACACCTTTGAATCTAGCAGCCGGTAGTCATTAGGGCGCGTTCGCTGCGAAACGTTCGTTTCTTTTTTCCTTTTGTTTTAAACTCGTAATTTCGTCGTGGTTTTGATTTCGGTAAACCATCTTCGTCGCTGGTAAAAATCTTGGCATTTTCAAGCTTTTACGAGTACGACAGCTCGCATTAACTATTTTATCCGACGATTAAACGCGTAGCGGCAAAATACGTAGTAAAAATGTGCTCGAATCGTGCCCTAAAACGTTTCATCGTACGAGAATTGACCTTCTGTATCGAGTGCTTCATATTTCTCCATTTCTTACGTTACATAAGGCGGTCGTATGTATCGAAAATTGTTGTTTCGTATCGAGTTAGCCTTTAGGTCTGCTAATTTTCGACTGACGAAGCATTTTACATATTTTACACCTCGACGACCGAAAATAATTCGTCGAATATCGAATTCGGCGATCGCATCGCGTTTCTTTCCCTTTTCCAAACGCGAATTTGGTTTTACGGTTGCGAGTGTATGGTTAACCGTATCTTCGCGTAACATTGTACAAAGTCGAGTGTATAAAATATTACTCGACGTGTAATTTTTTTTTTTTTTTTTGTATTTTTCTAGTAATTTTTTTGCATTTATCGGTCGAAATATAGAAACGTACCACTCGATTAACACCTCTAATATTTTCTTTTACGTACATTTTATTTTATTTATTTTGTTTTATCGTTTTCCAATCACCATCAGCACGCGCACATAAATTTTTATTAGACTCGATCGTCGTCGTATGTATATTTTGTAACGGTATGATTACGAAGCTTCGCTTTATTCAACTTTCTCTCTTACTTTTTGTGTTTAGATGCGTAAATATTTCGTATAGTATATTTCTTTCTTTTTTTAAAAAAAATATTTATATTGTTATTTTGAAGAATCTTGTATATACATATAGTATGCGGTAGGTAGATTAGGTGTATTTATGCAAAATTATCAAACCGTCGCGTCGTTATTCGAGATGTTACCACGCTTGTGTGAAATTTCTTCCATACCGAAAAATCGCGAATAATATCTGTCGAAGCGAATTTCAATGCGCCAGTTTTCAGACAACTTATTGTCATAACGATTATAACAACTAAGGTTATACTTTAATTGTTAATTTATATCCTGTTGAAACGAACGCGTGCTGGTTCGTATTTTTAAAAATGTCTATCGCGTAGAAGTTGTTCTTGCGAGGTGAATGAATCGAGTATGCGAGCGAGATCCGAATTACATACCATAATGGAGGTGTTATACTGGGTTAGGTTAAAAATCCGATGAAATGAGTCGTTTCGACGAATCAGGACCCATATAACGAATACGAATAATGAAACTATTTCAAACCAGGATCCGAGTGTTCCGTTTGAGCAATTTATTTTTCTTCCCAAACCAGTCCTCGATGATCCGTACTAAATTTTTTTTGATTTTCCACAAGTGTCTCGCTGTAATCAATGGTATACATGGAACATCCTTAAACTACCATCTTTATCGGACCAAAAAAATAGGGAAAGAAATTTACTGTAAAACAATTATGTAAGATCTGACTTGTAATTAGGTACTCTTTAAATTTAGTAACAGTATTATTACTATGTATGTCTTTAATGCCTTTAACTAACCAGTTGATATTTTTTAGTTGTATAGATTTTTTTTCTTTCTAATATAAATTTCAGTATTATTAAGTTAAACCATAATAATTAATGTTGTAATGTATTTTATTGTAAGTTGTGTTTCTTTTTTCGAAATTTACAAAAGTGGTACTTAATTAGTTATAAATGATGATTCTTCTTTTTTCTTCAATACTCATGCGTGTTGTGTTTGTTGTGTTGCTTTGTTAAAAAAAAAAAAAAAAAAAAATGTTCGTAATTGTGGGTAGTGTACGAGAGGAAAAGTAGTAACTTAGATGAAAATTGCTAATAACACGAATTTCATACGATTTAATGTTAAACAAAAAAACTCTTTGTATTATCGAGTTACGTGCTTAAAATTGTAAATATGTTTTAATATAGCAAGCTTAATCGATAAGTAATGTTCCATTTGTAAGCCATTTTTTAATTTATAAAATTTTAATTTTAAAATTTTTACGTTTATTATCCTTATGGCTGAGTTATTGTCTAATCGTTGTTATACGTATCGCGTTTTCAAACATGAAAATTCTTGTAGACAAGCGAAAAAATTCGAACATCCCGAATTCGATACCTATTATTACTTTGAGAAGCGAGGCGTTGGTCAATTTGACTTTTTTTTTTCTTTTTTGATTTTACATAATTACCATTTTTTCAATAATCAAGCCATTTTGGAAACCAATTTAAAACTTTTGTTTTGCATTTTATTTTTGTACAGAAAATTGAAGTTCTCTTGTAAATGTTATGTGTTAATTTTTTCTTTTCTTTCTTTCTTTCTTTCTTTTCTTTCTTGTTTTTTTTTTTTTTTAGTTTTATACTGTAAAACTGCTTTGATTTAGGATAAAAAAAACCAGTTCGATTGCATCTCTTCCAAATGATTAAATACGTAGTACATTTAAAATTCGCTAAAGCGATTAATTTTTCCTTCTTTCGATGATAGAAAATCGTATTGGTGATAACTTTGATTATTGATATGCTACATAGGCGTGTAGTATGTTAATAATGAAAGGATGATTTTCAGTTCAAAGTTGGTGTCCACGAATACGATTGTATTTTTAAGTATTTTAGACAATCATTTAATTAGTGACTATATTCTCTCCTGCGCTTACCTTAAATTTGATTTCATAACTTTCGTAAAATTTCAGCAATATTTTATTTAATGTGAACGCTGCTTGCCTTGTTCGTGAAGATGTAATCCGCATTTATTCTATAATTTATTTATTTTTGATTTCCTTATTTTTTCTCTTTTTCTTTATTTTTTTCTTTCTATCTCTCTCCTTTTTTTTTTACTTATTTATACTTTTAATTTTTTTGTCTTATAGTTATTAGTTTTCATTAGGGTACAAAGTTAAAAAAAAAAGAAATCAACATGTGGCCTTATCATTATTTTAGATGCTGACATTAGATTTTATGCGCAGTCGTTACTACAGGTAATGTTAAGTTGACCTTTTGTACAAATCAATTACATAATTTTAATTTTTCAAGCGTTATTTCTTTGTTGTATAATTGCGAATCGTGTTCACAATGTAGATTATTCCACTAGCTAAAAGCTCATTGTAAACGAAAATACGTCTAAATACCTACATATTTTTCTCTCTGTCAAATGTCAAATCGCACCGGTGTTTGGTAACTTCGTTCGATTTGAATTCAATTAAGTTTTGGGGAAAAAATCAAATAATTAAATTTTTAAAAGACGAATGGTACCTACTCCGGTTGCAAAATTATTAAGTCGCTTGTAAACGTGAAAATTTTCAATTTTTCAAGAATTATGTCAAGTAGAGGCACCTACCTACTTGAAAGTCTCAGTTTTCTTATAGTTCTTTTTGATGGCAATTGGCAAAACACCTGTTGAGTGTTGAATCGTGAATGAGCGTTGTTATTAATGCCCATCGCACATAGTTAAATGCAGCGTTTATTGCTATATGTAAGTAATAACACTTACATTTTAAGTCAGAATAGGTATTATGCTTAATTTATACTGAAGCAAAGTATTTCAATATGATCCCCTTTTCTTCTTAGAATCAATCAGTATGACTGAAAACATTGCTGAATCGGACGAAATAAAAGTATACCAAGCATTATCCTTACCTACACTTACAGATATCACCGAATTGCCTATTTCAAATTTTGATTTAATTTTGGTTTCAATTCTTATCGAGAGATGAGTTCTCCTTTTTTTTCATGATTTATCTTCGGAATTATCATTATCACAGAAAGCATGCATTATGTCAGTTATCTGGTTACCTAATTTACTATACATTATACGCTACAGGTATAAGTTGACTCATTGTTGACTGTGATATGAATCATCATGATCCATTATTTAAAACAAACTAGGTAAATGATGTCAGTCGTGATCCATCGGCGTGAAGAACGTGGTAATTTTACAATTTTCTTTAGATGATTCGAATTAAGCATACAATTTTATTCGTATCTTTTATCGCATTATGATATAAGAAAAATATAAATCATCGTCGATGAAAAAAAAACAAAAAAAATTTACTCTCTGATAGCAAATGATTGTTGTAAAAGAATGGAAATTAAATTAGGTACAAACTTTTATCACGAAATCACGAGTCATGAAAATTTCACTTCCGAATTTTCAGAATTTTGAATTTTGATTGAGAAAATTGAAATTACGTAGGTCCTAGGTACGTCAGCTGACGTCAATTTTTTTTCATCGCTCAGGGGATTCAATGAACTTGGTCGATGATGAAACGAGTCGATGAACGCGGCAACGCCGACAGTAGACATCGACCCGAACGTCGAACCGGTTCTTCGCTGAGAAATTCTACTGCCTTAAAAACTTGTTCGCATGCCATTTATCTTTTGCTAAATTTTTTTCTTTTATTTTTAAATTGACGCTACTTTGGCGCTATTTTAATGAAGATGCGACAAATGAATAATGATCGCAGTTGAAGTCTTTTTCGTCGTTACATCGTTTCGTCGAGTACGTTGAATATTGAAGTGTGATAATATCCTACTCCTACGTCGGTCGGTACTCGGTAGTCGGTTATAAGCACTTTTATATTTTGTTATCGTGTTCATCTATTTTCATAACGCGATTACGTTAATGCCGGCGGTACGTCGTGTGTATGGTTTTAACATGGGATATAGATATGTTGCGTTCAACTGTTCAAGTTCAATCTTTAGTTTGTAGTTGGGTCATAACTTGACGTCGTTATTGCGAACGCATGTTGCGTGTATTCTAAATCGAAACATGTATTTCATTCCGTTAATGACGGTTAAAAGTTCATGACTTCACGTGCATGTGCCCAAACACCTGTTCAAATAACTTTTTATATCGACTACCGTTTTCTGAATTTTAAAATTCCTCGCGTCGTTTTTTCACTGCCGGTGATTCGATGGAACTGAGAATACGCCAAGATAGAGGTGAGTTTTTGATGATTTCATACGTTATACGAGTGCGCAACTTATTAACGACGAGATTTGGATGATTTTTTTCAAACAGAGATTGGTTCGACCAACGATGATCGTCTCGAAAACAGGTTAACGTTTGAAAGAAGAACGAGGAGAAGAGATTTCATCGTTGAAAATCTGCAAACAATTGAAAACGAGTACGGAGAAAGCCGTAAACGTAACATCGACGAGTATTCTTTTGTTCAAGATAAACGAGCGAGATATGATAACGATAGGTGATTCGTGTTTTCATACTGTTCAACGTAGATGAATAATGTCTAATCGATTGTAATATTTGTCGTATCTTGCTTCTTTCTTCAGCGAAAATACGGCGGCGAATTGCAGGTTTTGTCGTCAGTCTTGGAGAAAAGCGAAATCGAACTGCTTCGATGAGAATGATTTTCTCAGTACTCAGAAGGAAGAAACTATTTTGAAAAACAAAAATCTAAACATTTTTTCAGACGATGAAAAAGCGCAAATCAAATTGACTTCATACAGGTTCGTGTCCGTATTACGTAAGTTACGCCGTTACTCATCGCGTCGAAAATAATTATACCAGCGTTTGTAATTTTCTATTCGTTGCGTAGCGTATACGATGAGAAAGGCCATTTGTGCCCTTTTGATAACGATATTATCAAAGATGGAGCTCTTCTTTACGCTGCTGGATACGTGAAACCAATACATAGCGAAAATAGCGACATTATCGGTACGTTATTATTAGCATCGGGATTGAAATTTCACTTTCGTAATTTGTTATAAATTTCCGTAGACGGAATTCCGATGAAAAAAATTGGTCCTATAATGTCGTGGTGGATAACCGGTTTCGATGGTGGCGAAAAAGCAATATTAGGAATATCTACGGACGTAGCTGATTATTATTTGATGAAACCGAGCGCGAAATACGAACCTTTTCTGAAGGAAGCACATCATAAAATGTACATGGTCAAGTTGGTTATTGAATTTTTGAAAGAGTCCGAAGATTACGACGCTACGTACGATAATCTGTTGTATAAATTACAGGTAAGATGTACTACGTTTGTTTTGTCTCTTTTATTTTTTGTGATTTTGTTATCTATTTTGTGTCGAAATAACAATCTTGTATTTTATACGCGTCGATTGTTGCGTATAGATTACCGTACCGCCACCCGGATTTAAATCGTTATCGGAGGAAGACCTCCTGACTTACGCTGATTCCGTTTACGATCTCGTGATAAATTACGATCACAGTGTTAATGCCGATACGGAAAACCGGCTATTTGTGAATACCCCCTGTATGAGGCATCTGGCTCGTTTAGCTGGAATTTCGTTCGAAGAAAGGTCGGTGATACGATCCTTCGAGATACATCGTGAGATGGAATAAATTTACTTTCGAGTGAAAATTAATTTTTCCTATGTCATCTCGTATTTAGACTGAGTAAAGTACATTTTCATAAGAAAAATCTCAGTTGGATGAAAAGAAACAATGAAATGACCAAAGCTGCCACCACTAATTTAGTAGAAGATGTTTTCGAATCGTTTTTTCCCGAACAGATGGATAAAAGTTTTACTAATAATTTAAACCTGGTAAGTAATTTGCATTCGACTTTTTTACCCGTATCAACGTTGAAATTTAGTTACAGCTGAAGAAAAAAGTTTTCTAAAAATTTACGGAAGGAGGAAATTGGGGGTGTACTTAACTTGGAACTCGAAGCGAAATTTTCCATCTCTGTCAAGTTTTAATTACTTTTTCGAATGCACGTATCGTAGAACATAATTTGTGATTGATGATACTCGATTATAATACTAATTTCTCGATGTCGAATGGGTGTTATGTAGTTTCTTAGAAATCAGCGTATCGATACATTTGGATGTGGATAATGAATTGGTACTTATAAAAATTTTAATAAAACATTATTGATTTACCGATGGCGGTGTTAAGGGTCGGTGGGAGGAGGTAGAGAAACCGTTGTTGACATATCCCGTACCCGTGAGAGCGTGTTGAATGATGATCGAATCTACCCTTTCACATGAGTAAGTCTGAAGTGTATAGTAGGTGGGTGGGTCCATTGTAAAATTGCTTTTTTTCTCCAAGAGTCAATATTTACGACAGGATGGTGTATCGTAACTATTACATCCATTGTATACTTGAAACGTTGGAACTTTTTTTCTTTGACGTCCGATTTCTTTTCACGTGAAAATAATTCGAGAAGAGGGTTTTTGAGGAAGGTAAACACTCGCATATGAATTAGGTACCTGTTACTTGTTTATTCTTTCCACGGGTTTTATTGTTGGGTCATTCCATGTCAATTCGGCCATGTTTTGACCTTGGGTCCTCCGATTTTGCTCAAA
>FIZU01036560.1:0-11665 GCA_900064475.1 Pseudococcus longispinus
AAAAGTAATCGTCAAGGAATTTCGTGACGTTTTTTGCGGACATGAAAAATGGACAAAAAATTTTCTGTGGACAAATGACAATATGTCTAAAATTCAGCATTATTTCTGAAATTTTCGAAGGTGAAAAAAATCAATGGAAATCTGAAAAATTTCAATGCAGGTAGCTTCATGAATTGTACTTACTCAGAAATTAAATGAAAATTTTCAAAACTGATGTATCATCGACTTTGAAAAAACATTCTGTGAAGTTGAAAAAAAATAGGTTTTCATCATACATTAACAGTTTTACCATCAGTTTCGCAAATTACTCGACTTTTTAATTACATTCTTGAAAAAACAATCTTATCAAGTTGAGTTTGTATTTTTCCTCTTGAAACATGCGTTCATTAAAGAAACGATGGTAGCACAACATGAACAGTTTGCCACAATTTCTTTAAAAAACTAATGAATTCAGGTGATTGTCAGGTCCAGGTGTAGGTAACTTTGGTAAATTTTCCAACTTCTTAACCAGGCATCTGTTTTCTTGGAATTTGGATAAATTACTTAATGAACACTTGTTCATTACTGTCTTAATGAGTTACTAAGTATTGCGACCATCCTCGGGTTTTTCAAAACCCTCCTGGATTTGTATAAATATCAGTTCAAGTGACAACCTCCAGTCATATTCCAAATGTTTTCTTCTGTTAGTGAGTGATTATTGTATCAACGTTATCTATCAAGTGTAATTCATACCGAAATCATGAGAAAAGTTATTGTTATTTTGCTTATCGCTGTGTGCGTTCAGGTAAATTTCATTTAAAATCAATTTCGTTGTTTGTTCAAAATGGTATTATGGTGAATTTTCCAAAGATTTTATGCCATAATATGAATACTTGACAATTTCCCCAAAAGAACATTTGATTGAAAAGACATTGAGACGTTTCAAATGAGCTGAAAATTTTCGAACTAATTCATTAATTATAAATTTATGAAAAAATTCTCATCATTTTACCCAATTTTTTCAACTCAAAATGTAGTTTTCAAAAAAGGCATCATTTTTCAAATTATCCGATCCCAACTTAATTTTCCAGATTAAAAAATCCTTTCATTTCCATACTACTCATGAATCTATAAAATAAAGAATGTGCTTTTGCTAATTGAATTTTTCAAGTCCATAAAGTTGTGATATTTGAAATTTTCGGTGTTCAAAAAGTCATTTGAATTCTGAAAAATTTTCCAAGTTCGAAAAAATTGGACAAAATATCTAAAAGTCAGCTTAACGAATTTTCGTGAGTGAATTTCGTAATGAAATTTTTTTGAAAAATTTTTAAAGTCTATTTACAAGCACAAAAAGTCAGTAGAAATCTGAAAATTTTTCCAAATTCAAAAAAGTCTGACAAAATGTCTAAAAGTCAGCCTTAGGTAAAAAGCTGTCCGACAAAATGTTTGATTTGAATTTTCTTGAAATTTTTCAAGTCCGTAAAGTTGGTCAAAAAATTCATTTGGGTTCTTAAAAATTTTCCAAGTTCAAAAAAATGTGACAAAATGTATGAAAATCAGCGTAATATCTGAAAATTTCCAAATCCAAGAAGTTTGCCAGACAAAATATCGAAAAGTTATTCTGCATTTATAAAATTTTCAAGTTCAAAAAATTTAAATTGTTTGTCTGACAAAATGTCTAGTCCAAAAAGTCAATGGAAATTTGAAAAATTTTTCTGCCAAAATGTCTAAAAGTCATCTTCGGAGATTTTATGTTAAAAGATGCAATTTGATTAATTTTCTGGGTAATTCTACCAGATTTGGTTTTTTCTCATCAACATTTTTTCAATGTAACTAAAGCATGGACTCGACCTGGGAAAACGTCTCAATTAATTCCCTAGAAATAAACTTAGCTTCCAAATGTTGTGCTTACTTTCTCTTTGATTTTGTACTTTTTTCATAATGATTTATAAAATTATGTGAAATAAAAAAGTTAATTATTAAAAAAATAATGCTTCAAGTAATTATGAAAAATCGAGTCCTTAAAAAAAATGAAAAAATTACGATCAGAAAACTTCAAACCATTATTGGGCACCGAGTATGTCATTTTCATAATCGTAAAACGTAATAGTCAATATTTTCCATGGTGTGAAAATTTTGAAAAACCCACTACATTTCCTCAGATATCTACCTACCAAAAATTCAGAGAACCTAAACCATTATTCAATTTTTTTTAAATCATTCCAGTTAGCCTTATCAGCAACAGAAACCACAGAAAAACGCAAGTCAAAACGTAAAATTACCACAAAACCCTCTGTAAGCGTTTCAAAAAAAGCCATCACTCCTAAAGCCGAAGAGAAAATCGACTACAATGTTGAAACTCAAAACATCGCAACCAATCCATCACCATCTGAGAAAACTCCCATTTCTTCTCCAGACGAGCCTACTGTAGTTGGAGAAAAAATTAAGGGAAAATATCCAAAGTCGTCTGTGAAACAAAATTCTGAAAAAGGATCAACTCCTTCAAAAAGTAAAGTTGATGTGAAAGATCTTAAAGAAAATTCAACTGAGAAAAGTAAAAATGATGTGAAAGATGCTAAAGAAAATTCGGCCGAAAAAAATAGAGAAGATGTGAAAGATCCTATGGTAATATCGCTCATCGAAGGTGAAAATGGTGTGATCAAGCGTGACGGAGAAACTATCGTAACGAATGATGAAGATTTCGAAGATGGTTTGGTTACCATACTCATCAGCAGGAGCCAAATTTCTATAAATAATCATGTCGTTTACACCGAACTACCGGCAACGTCTCGTTCCTACAATAGAGCTTTGTATGTAAATCTTCCTGGTAAAATTAACTCTTTCCATTTAATGATTAGAAAAGATGATAAAATTGTTTGCACTGATAATGTGGGCAATAAAAGGACCATTAAAATATGAGTAAAATGCAATTGAAAATGTTAAATATCGAGTTGTACGCATTGACGAGCATGATATTAAATTAAGTATTTCACGATGAATTTTGTTTTTATCTTGAGGAATTAATTACTCAATCTTTCATAAGTAGAGAATAATTTATTTCTGAATTTTTAAATGTATGATAATTGATGGGGAAACAAATTGGCACTTTTACCCATCCGAAAAATTTACTTTGATCATTGATACACGTCAACTCTTTACCTACTTCTATTGGCAACCCTTCATCACCAAGCAAGTTAGGAAATTGCCTGAACTAAAATTTCAGGAAAGTTTTAAAAAGAAAAAGTTCAGATTTAATGAAATTTGAGACAGAATTCAACTGGAATGTGGAGGTGCTTTTTTCTGATAAAAATTTCGACTTTTGCCAAATTTTTCGAGCATCTGAAATTTAATTTTACTATTTCAAATTTAAAAAATTACCGAAAAAATAATCCTAACAATTTTTTCAAATCTACTAAAATTTTTCAAGTCGTGAAATTTTTTCAGGGAAATTTTTGTTACGTTAATTTGGAAATTTTTTAATAAACGTTTTAACGGTGCCTTTCAGAATGAACGTATTGTACTCGTATTTTAAAATTTTACTGTACATTTTGTCAATTTTTACTTTCGAATTCATTATCATTACAAACGAAATAAAAAACTCTCAAAAATGAAATTATAATCGACTTTGAAAAATTACTGTAAATTTTTTAAAAAATGTTTTTCATCGTAAATTAATAATTTGCCATTAGTTTGGTAAACTACTCGACTTCTTAATTACACTCGTGAAAAAAATAATACCTACCTTATTCAGATGGTGTTTTTCCACTTCGAACATATGTTCATTACCGAATCGATAGCTTCACAACACGTTCAGCCATTACTTGGTACACTAGAAAATCGACGACGGAATCATATGAAGTGCAAACAGCTGAAGAGAATTTTTCCTGGAATTTGGATAAGTTATCTACTTCATAAACACTTGCTCATTACTGTTTTAATGAGTTAATGATTGAGACGATTGCCATCTTAACAAATGAGCCTTCTCGTGTTTTTCAAGACTTGACTGGATTCGTATAAATGTACGTGAGTAAAGACCTGTGATCATATTCCAAATGTTAACTTTCGTGAGTGAGTGATTATTGTAGTTGTTGATTCTATTCATACTAAAACCATGAGAAAAGTAATCGTTGTTTTACTTGTTGCTGTGTGTGTTCAGGTAAATTTCAATTTGAATCAGTTTCATCTTTAGGTATTCAAAATGTGATGGTGAATTTTTCAAAATTTTCATATCATAATAAAATGAAGTAGCTGGCGTGTTTTTTATTCTTAATTATTGAAACCGAAAGAATTTTTGACTGGAAAGACATTGTAGTGATTCAAATTAAAATGTACCCAATTTTGAACGTAATGTTGTCAGTAATTTCTTTGAAAAACAGCTAGTGGTAGGCCTATGAAAAAAGTGAAAATTTTGAAAACTTCATATTTCTCCAAGTACCAAAAAAAAAAAAGTATCAACAAATCATTCTCCAATCTTAATAAGTATAAATCATCTAATTTTTTGAAAATCATTCAAGTGCGCCTCATCAGCCGTGGACACCCAAGAAAAACAAAGATCAAAAATTGATACGTATACCAAAGCCTCTCCAAGCACTGTCAAGAAAACCATCACTTCTAAATTCGAAGAAAAAATCAACAGCGATGTTGAAACTGAAAACATCGCAACCAATCCATCACCAACCGAAGAAACTCTGATGGCTTCTCCAAACAAACCTACAACGGCTGAAAAAAAACGACTACGTCGTGCTAAAATGGGAAAATATCCAAACTCATCTGCAAAAGAATTACGAAATAAGGAAACAAATACTCGCAGTATTACCACTGCCATCAAACCAAGACTCGATGAAAGCTGCATGTATCATTACCGCACTTCTATCGTTTCTCATTGTTACTACTCCGCTCGATATGGCAAACGAGTCGACGGTGATGAGTAAGCTGATTTTATCAATGGAGCAATGATTTCAAGAAGGAGATTTTTTTGATTTGTTCATTTAATTTTCAGAAAAGTTCTTGAGGTAATTTACCAGAAATCGACGGCAGATCTGACTCCATATATAACTGTTGAATATTCACAGTCTAATGAGAAAACTAATCTACTAATTAATTTCATTATGGTAGAAGATGCAGTGTACAACAAAAGTAGAAGTTTTTTTAAGGATGAAATAGTTGTTACCCAGGGGGGTGTTGATCACTCTAGTGTTACACTTAGTATCACCCCCAACAATCAACGTCCGGGGAAATATAGGGTTCTTATTTTTGCTAAACCAAATTAATAACTACACATCAATTTTAAAAATTGATTAGCTGTTGGAATGTAACATATTCTTAATCCTTAATTTAATTTTCAACAGTGAATAAACTTCCTTCGCATAATTGTTTGTTTGTTATTAAACGTTGTCAAAAAAATATCAATTTAATAAAAAAAAACAACTGAAAAAAAAACACTTTTTCTTTCTCAAAATTTCATAATTTCATGATTTGATCAAAAAAAAAAATTTTCAGGTGTTTTTCTCAAAATTAAATACCTTTTTTACAAATCTACAAAGGTCATAATAATGGTAGGTTGAATTTGAAAAAAAAATCAAAAATTTTGATAGAATTGAAATGAATGAAAATTGTTTACTGCTTTCTTTCTCAAATATTTTAATAGCTATTTGGGATCCCCGATCAACTAATCCAATAAACTTTTACATGAAAAATAAAAACTAGAGGAAATGCCATTTTCTAAAGGTGCAAACTGCAACCCTCTACCCAGCATGGTTAAAATTTTATAATAAATCAAAAATGATGAACAAGATTGAAAAAAAAATTGTATAAAATTAATAATCACTATTAATCACATTTAGTAATCATTAATTGACTAATAGTGACTAATAGTAACTACTAATCAATTAATAGTTCCCAAATTGTGTCCAGTAGTGACTAATAGTAACTAATAATCGATTAATAATTCTTATGGAAAGAGTACTAGTGACTAATAGTAACTACTAATTGATGTATATTGACTAGTAATGACTAATAGTAAAATAATGTTGATCGATTGATATAGTTTCGTACTCGCAGGTAAACTGTTGCATCAAATAGTATATAAGCTTTCGGATAAGTTGTAGGTATTGTTACCTTCAAATTGAGGGTGGCAACTAATAGTGACTATAGCTTTTTCGACACTAATAATCACTATTAGCAGTACTAGCCATGAATAATGATTATGAGTGACCAGTAGTGCTACTAGTGAATAATAGTGTCAAAAATACTATAGTCACTATCAGTCCCAACTAATCACTATTAATCTGTATGACGAGTTTAAAAAACTAATCGTGATTAATAGTGACTATAGTACCTATTTTTGACACTATTAATCACTATAGTAGCACTACTAGTCACTATTGATCATCATTTGTGACTAGTAGTACGAATAGTGATTAATAGTGTCGAAATAATTACTATTAGTTTTGTTTGTTTTTTTTAAATCGTTACTATTACTTTTTTTGTGTGTAATATGGGTTATGTAGGTACTTGGAATGAGCTGCCTACATACCCAGTGGAAGAAATCACATCAGCCACGAGACACCCTTCATACGCAATCAAAAATAATTCATTCACTAAAAATGAGAAAATGAAGTTTCATAAATTTTGTTGAACTTTACCAAGTGTTGTAAAGTTACAGAAATAACCAAAAAAAAAACGATGACCGCAATTAAATTGACTTGAATTTTCATTGAAATTTCACGATGTAGAAAAAAGTACCTCGTTGTGGTTAAAATGTTAAGAAATAACTTGTCAAAACACTCATAAATTGATGGCTTCTAGTAAGAAATGTCAGAAATGACAATAAATTATTAATTAAAATAGAAAAAATTCAGATTTAATATTTTATAAGTAGGTAAGTAAAATCCAAAAACATTAACTTACTTATAAGTATTCAATTTTGAAGAGGCATGATTTTTGGGGAGCGCGGTAATATGGGAGTAATTCACCAATAATTTTAACATGGATATGTCTTATGGCTGGAGGCCAATCTGAAAATTTTGTCCATTTTTCGTGTCCATAAGTAAATTCCATCACGAAATTCCTTGACGATAACCTTTAGACATTTTGTCAGACTTTTTTGAATTTGGAAAAATTTTCAGATTTCTACTGACTGTTTGTACTTTGAATTGGATTTCGAAAATTTTTCTAAAAAATTCCATTACGAAATTTGCTTACGAAAATCCGTTATTTTGATTGAAATTACAATTTTAGAGATATTCTTCAACATTTTAAAAGGAAATTATTTGTTGATGGTGTTTTTCTTTTTTGTTCCTACAAATTTGAAACATTCCAATATTCGTAATTCTTTCTACCAAATTTGTCAAAATCGAAACTCTCATCGACTTGGGGAAAACTTTTTTAAAATCAATAAAAAAATTAGTCGAATTCTTGATGACACCCTTGAAAAAGAAAAAGTCATATTCATTTGGTATTTTTCCTCTGAAAACATATGTTCATTATCGAAACGATTGAGCACAGCAGCAGTTCGTCATAAATTTTCCAGAAAACCAACGAAATCAAGTTATAGGTTTAGGTCTAGGTAGCTTAAGTAAACATGTCAGCTCTTTAATGAGACTGTTTTTTTCTTGGAACTTATTAAAGTTACTTTATGAACACATGTTCATTACTGTCTTGATGAGTTAATGATCGCGACCATCTATTATCATGTCAGCTAATGAACCCCTTCGTGTTTTTCAACACTGTACTGGATTTGTATAAATATACGTATGATTGAGGATTTGAAGTCATATTTCAAGTGTTTTCATTCGTTATCGAATGATTATTGTACTTACGTTACAGCAACCTATGAAGTTTAATTTATATTGAAACCATGAGAAAAGTTTTGATTATTTTGCTTATCGCTGTGTGTGTTCAGGTAAATTTCAATTTGAATACGTTTCTTTGTGTGTTTGAAATATGAGGTGAATTTTCCTAAATTTTCATACCATATAATATGAAATAGGGTGTACATTTCTTTATGTACGTAACAGTGTGGTGCAGTATGATAGAGCTTTTCACTTATCAGACATTGAGACAATTCAAATGATATGTGCTGAGAAAAAAATGAAATGATTTATCGCATTATGCAAAATCAAAAAGTAATCATATCATTTGAAAGCTGATTCTATTGTTTATCAAAATAGTAATCAAATAAAATTTCCAAAACTGAATCCATTTTGAGTTACTTATTTGAAAAAAATTAAAACATTTTGTTAATACAACACCAATACCGTTAAGCACAGAATAGGCACCCACATGTTACGAAAATATTGAAAAATTCACCAAATTTTTCCACATGTCAAAAAAATAATATATTCATTCTCAGTTAAAGTAAAACATCTTCCAACTTTTGAAAATCATTCTAGTGCGCCTTATCAGCTGTCGAACCCTCAGCCAAACGCAGGTCAAAAGGCAATACTAGTACAAAACCTCCAGTGAAAACTGCCAAGAAACCAATCACTTCTAAAGTCGAAGAAAAAACCTTCAATGATGTTGAAACTGAAAATATCGCAACTAATTCATCACCAGTTGAGAAAACCCCTATTCCTTCACCAGGCAACTCTATCATAGTTGGAGAAATAGCATCGGCTCCAGCTATAATGGGAAAGTTTCCGAAGTCATCTGCAACAGAGTATTCTACAAAAGGTTCCATTCCTCCAAACGGTAAAGATGATGTGAAAGATCCTAAGAAAAATTCAGCAGAAGACAGTAAAGATGATGTGAAAATTCCTACAGAAAATTCTACAGGAAACAGTAAAGATGATGTGAAAGATCCTAAGAAAAATTCAACAAAAGGCAGTAATGATGATTTGGAAGATTCCATGATAATATCTCTCATCGAGGGTAATAATGGTGTGATTAAGCGTGACGGAGAAATAATCGTGGAGGACGATGACGATTTCGAAGATGGTATGGTAACAGTATTTATCGGCAAGAGACATATGTACGTCAATAACAAAATAGTTTACAAAAATCTCCCGGCATCAAATGATCCCTTCTTCAACAGATCTATTTACATAACTCCTGCTGGCCTAGTTACTTCCTTCCAGATACAGATTAGAAAAGATAGAATTGTCTACACCGATAACGCAGGCACTAAACGGAACATCAAGATTAAGAAAGGTCCAACTTCTCCAAACAGTGATGATGATAAGGAAGAAAATTCAACAGAAAACAGTGAAGAAAGTGTGAAGGATCCTATGGTAGTATCGCTCATTGAAGGTAAAGATGGTGTGATTAAACGCGATGGAAAAATCATCAGAAGGGATGATGATGATTTTCAAGATGGAAAAGTAACTGTATTTATCAGCAAAAGAAATGTTTATTTAAATGGGAAGTCGGTTTACACAAAACTCCCGGCAACAAATCGTTCCTACAATAGAGCGATTTATATTAATCCTGTTGGTGAAATTACCTCCTTCAAGATAGAGATCAGAAAAGATAATACACTTCTTTACACCGATGATGCAGACAATGAAAGAAACATGTACATATGAGTAAATTGCAATTGCAAATTGTTAAATATTGAATTGTATTGATGATCATGATATTAAATGTGATTATGTGACAATGTGCTTGGTTTTTATATCAAAGGAGTAGGCAATTATCAGAACACCCTGTGGGTTTGAAATTTGACAAATGTTTCCTGGAACACCACAGTGACGTTTATCATATCTTGATAGCAAATATCGAAATCTTAAAACTGACTAATCAATGTGCATAATGAATTAATCACAAATCTGATCTCATCTTCACAAGATCTGCATATACTTATCTAGAGTTCAGATTTGTATGTACGTATCCAGGCACTGCAATCAGTCTGTCAATTTCTTCAAACTAAAAAATAATGCCTTATAAACACTTATCAACTTAGATAAATGAATTTTCTCTACTTTCACGAAAAGAAAGAACCACTCATCCGAAGATGTAACTTAATATGCCAAGCATAAAGCGTATCTATAAAACTTTACCAAACCACAAACTTATGTACATGTTTAAGAGATCCCTGTCTCGTTGGTGCAAAATTCATGATCTCAGCATATCTGAAGTGCACCACCTCGTCCTATTATGTTCTCAATATAATCATATAGTCCTGTTAAAGCCTCAATATGGCGTTGAAAACTTGGCAGACAATACATAAATCCACCTTTAAATTGCGTAATATATCAGGCTTAACGCATGAAGCGAACAAGGCACGATGAATTTTTAGCTTGTACGCGTTTTCCAAAAGCTCTCATATGGAGGCTTTTTCAAGCTCCGCAACTTAGGTACCTGGCTTTGAAACGCAAAGAGCCCGAAAGCGACCCTGATAATGACTACAATCGATTTTATTACATTTCGATGTCGTCGAACCGTCATCGTTGCTTAAACCAAAACCGCACCGAAAGGCATCAGAAAATCGTCGCGATGCACGATTCGCTTCCGAATCGAGCCATATTCTATAAAAATGTTAAAATTCGTGCGAAATTATCGTTGGCAATTTTATCACGCAATATTGGCTCGTATGTTGTAACCTTGGCGTAATATTGGTCGTGTTCTACATTTCAATTGCTTCCGTTTCGTATTTGTCCCAATGCACGCGGTGGCATACGCCACGTACAAAATGCTGCCATGCTCTCCAGACAAGGCGGCTGAAAGCCTAGGCAATTTTAAACGTTATCATCGAAACGTTCAGTTGCGGGATCGCGTGCCATTCGATTCGACGAGATTACTAGGTGACGATATTCAACCTTCCATGCACGCTGTTTGGTTCTCCCATGAGCTGAGTTGAGCTGCACAGCTAGCAGCGACCGAATGTGTCTCAATAATAAATTATTGTACGCCAATACTAACGAGCTGCGAGGCAAAGGAAATTACTCGCTGATAGGATGTCGCTACGATACACTGAATTCATAATTTTTTTTTCAACGCGTCGAGCACATATAATGCATTGTAATGGTATTTTAGTATATGCGATCGGCTCTATTCTGTGTGGTATTTGGGGTGTATATTTTTTGCGTTCGATAAAACGAGCGAGGGAAAAAATAGCGATGATGTTCGACCCTTAGCTGGTTTAAATTTGTGTCGGGATTATGTTTCGTTTTTTTGCTTCTCTTAATCGTATGGTATAAATATTGTATAAAGGTTTGAAAAAAATACCTAGTTTGGGTGTATTTGAAGATTATTTTCTGCTGGGGGAAAAAAATGAGAGAAATAAATGAACTACGAATGTTTGTGTGGAATGAACTAAGGAGCTGCGTGTAAGGGGATAAAAGAAGTTTCAGTGATGAAGAACTATAGTTGGTAAAAGATTATTAAAATTACTTTGAAATCACTAATTAATGCAATCGAAGTGGATCATAAGATCTCAGGCATTTTATACTCACTATAAATTAGAATCAGTGAAAAACGCGGAGTAATTCTGGCTAATTATGACTTATTGAAAATAATGAAATTCATGAACATTGGAAAAATTGATGATTTTATGATACATTTTTCACTAACACATTCACTTGACTTCAGTAATGGAAATTATTTTCTTCTTTTTAGTGCTGATTTTTTTAACAAGTTAAAAGCATCGATCTTATATACATGGATACCCAGCGACAGACCTTCCTGTTCGTCAAACATCTTTTCAGTTTAATTACCGCGCATCCGTTCTGCGCAAGTGATTTGTAGG
>FIZU01036581.1:0-10559 GCA_900064475.1 Pseudococcus longispinus
TTTTGGACATTACCTGTGTCAGACTTTTTTGGACTTGAAAAAATTTTCAGATTTCCATTGACTTTTATACATTATTTCAAGAGTTTTTTGGAATTGGAAAAAAATTTTAAATCAGTAAAAGCATATCCTATGTTTTATGGTTTCATGGGTATGTTTGTTTTACGAGTCTGATAGAAAGATATGATGAAAAGTAAGAACTTTTTAAAACATAATGGTACATATCGCATGAAGAATGGTGCGAATATTTTGATAAAAAAGTAATATTTATGCTTGCCTACGTCCAGGAACATTAAGATGTTCACATGATTCTTTTCTGAAATGACCTTATTCAATTTAAGTAACCAGGTTTCAGGCATATTGAATGATCTCAGGGCTCTTGAGAAGGGTGAGAAGAGGGTAAGTTATACTTCAAAGTTAACGAAATTGCATTTTTAGAGTAGAGAGTTGAACTCGAGTTGAATTTGGAGAAAAGAATTTTTCAACCTCGAGTGAAGTATCAACATATATTTTCAATTTTTTTGACTGCTTGAAGTCTCGAGCATATTTCTGATATCATTCTACTTTTAAAAAATCAAAATCAACTCTAGGGGGTAATGAAAGTTCGACTCAAAATTTTGGAAATTTTCCAATTAGTTACGAAGTAGATTGGTGAGTGTTTTTCAAATTCCGGAATCCATATCTATCTGGATTAATTTCGACCATCATTAGGTGTTAAAATGACTAAAAAGTTGTAAAAACTTTCAAAAATTTCATAAAAATCGTTGAAATTGTCATAAAAATCATTTGAAATACGAAAAAAATGACAGAATAATGATGAAAATCGTCGAAAATGTTGCTGTAGTTGCCGAAGGTCCCAGATTTATACAAAATTCGGTAAAAATATTGTAAAAACAGACAACAAAATCGTGAAATCCGTTGAAAATCTCGCGAATACTGCAGATATTTTCTCAACATTTTCCAAAATTTTACAAATCCCAATGAAAATTTGTAAATAGGTATTACAACCTTGTTATGGCATTTCAACAACTTTCACCACATTTTTTTAAACGATTTTTAAGAAATATTTTCAAAAATTTTACATTTTACTATGAAAAGCGTAATAATTTTTACGGTGTCTGTCATTATTTCGTGACTCTTTTTCCTACGATTTTTTAAATATATCAACGGATTTAGAAGTTGGCATTATCAATATTCTTCTCAACTCTGTGAAACTTTGTCTTATTTTTCAAACTTTCACTTGATTTTCAAACGAAAAATGTACAGGCAATTTTTTAAAGTTGAAAAATTTATCAATTTCAAAGAGGTAGGTGCTTATAATTACGTATATTAATACGTGACACCCGATTACCAAAGTTTTCAGTCAAGTTATATCCTTTGAAAAAATAAAATGACCACTGATATTAAAGAAAGAAAATACCTACTTAATATAATTATTAGCATACTTAAATTATGAAAAATTTTCACTATAATAAATACCTAGTCATCATGTACTAATACTGTTGAACAATTGAACATTATAATTAGCTTTGATAGGTATTTCACCTATTACATATTTGTAGGGACAAAAACTGCAGTTATTTCAAATACTTACAATTATCATATGGAACAAATTCGTTAATAAACTACCTAATTTAAAAAGAAAAACTCGTTTTGAAATCAAAGATTATTGTGATTCGTCATTTTCAGTTTGCGAAGTTGTTTTTGGAATATCAACGAGCGCTTTGAAGAAAATTCTCTTCTTGGGCGTGTACCAGTTTGCAAGTATTTTCTCCGCTCTCGCTCTAATGTGTTCCATCGATGTTTTGGGAGCATTAGGATCTAAATCCTTGGCTCCTTCTTGAATCAGTTCTAAGATAAAGGAAATGACGAGTTGATAAAGATATTGTAATTTGTACCCGCGGGGGGGTTCTCTGATACACTACAGGTAGTTGTTTCATATTTACTTACTATAAAATGGCGTACTATTCAGAGCTTTCATAAAATACAAATCAAAATACAAGTATATAGATAAGTCTATGATATATTGATGAAACAATAATTAAAAGAAATCGTTGCTGAAATAAGATGAATTCAACTTACTCATACCACATCCTATTCTAGAGCAATCTTGGTACAATGAAAAACTTGCTGCGAGAAGAATTGATTAAAATTTACCGAACAATTAATTTTCGACAAATTAAAGAATCGGTTATTTACTGTATAAATTAGTGTCGAGGTCTTTTAGTCCGTCGTATGATTGCCTATCGTAATTACGTACGTAGTGATTCACTTGATGATAAAAGTCGCTGTAGTTGTCCAAATTATCTTTTCCCATTTCTTCTATCGAATCGAATTCTGCAACATTTCGAAACACGTGGGTCGAGAATTTTTTACACAGATTTGGATGAATGTTCGAGGTTAAAAAATGTTAGGTTCAAAGGTGATGAAATTTATGTCAATTTTTTCTTATAGGTTCTTACTTTTGGGTATTTTATGTTCATGATCTATATATGACTTAGCTGGTTCTTTAATTTTTACATTGTTCGTCAACCTTTGAATTTGTGCTACAATTCAAAAATAATATTTTCAAGATGTCTTTTTTATAGATGATAATTCCTTATAAAGTTATTGTTCTTCTTAAATTCATAAATGTCGTACCTTTAAGGTCTTTTTTCTTGGCTTCCTCTTCTACAATTTGCTGGTCAACCTTAATTGAATTTTCTGGCGACTTTAGCGACGTTTGTTCTATTACCTTTATTTCAGCATTTAATAATGTAATGGCATCTGTTTTCCCCAACTCCAAATTTGTTTCGATCCTTTTCATAAATGTTCCGGCGCATTGTCCTAAGCATGAAACTATTTCTGTTGAAAAAAATTGATTAGAAAGGAGGATGTGAAGATGAAAATGAAATAATGTAGTTGAATTGTTCGATATTGTACTTTCTTTATCTTCATCGCCTGAAAATAAACCATACTGGAGTTAAAAACAAGCTTAGGAAATTACACTTTTAATTTTGTCGAATATCACGCCAGTCATGCCACTTTATCTACCTGTCACGTTTACAAACTCAACTTCTTCTTCTTTCGACTGGCATATTCCTAAAATAGAGAATAAAAGTGAATCTTGTTATTTTAAATTTTGGAAAAAAAAAGTAGCGGAATTTCACTTCAACTCCCATTTTTTGATTCTCAAAAATCAACTAAAATAGAAAATGATGATCGATATGAATGTAGAAAACTAACCTAGGAAAAAATGAAAGATCGGAGAAGCTGATAAATCAGCATATTCATACGACGTGTCCTCGGGTACTTCCGATGCTGCTGAGAGATTTTCTAATCCAGGCTCATTTCTTTGTAGGTTGGCGCCTAATTTGCGATATTTATCAAACAAAAGACCACTACTTGTGCTCTCTAGGCATGTTTTCATTTTTTCCCCGTCGTAATCATGAGTTCCTTCGGCTGAACACGAAACACAAATTTAAATTGGCTTTGATTTCGCGCGTCAATTGGTACATACTTAGGTTAAAGTGTGATAATTTTGCTTACGCTGTTTTTTGATTAGGTTTTTAATGTCTTCCTCGGATAGATCCTCGCAGAGACCTGAAAAATTAGGATATATTTATATTTTGATAGAGAGATGAAGGTCATGAAAAACTCCGGGGTGTATTGACTTAAATGTTAAACTTATCCACCTCCGAGATATTCTCCATCGCTTAATGTATTTCTATCGCTTTTAAAGGATTTTCGTACGAAATTCTCTCCGAAGACAACTTTCACACAAGGAATAGCTTCTGCATATGAAAGAAATTAACATTGCATTGGAAAAAGTCGTAAAGCTGAGACGTTTTACAAAATAATTTAACAATAAGTGATTTTATTACATACGTAGACGGTCTTTGTTGGCTAAAAATGAAAAAAAATATTGAAATTGATAATAGGTTTATGGATTTGGTATAGTCGTTGCTATGTGTAGACTGTTGAAACGTTTGAAATAAAAATGTGCACAACTTACGTAAATCAGCCTCGACTAGTTGAAGTATTACTATACAAAATGCTGAAATTGGAGAAAAATTGTGAATTGAAGCTAATTTCATGTAGTTAACGATTTAATATTTTATGATATTCCGGTCATACCGATAAAACAGCCTGGCAATAGGATAGCTATGGATTTGACTTTGAGGAAGTTCATGCCTTTCGTTGATTGTTGATTCATAAAGGAAAAAAAATTATCACGTAGGATGTGATCCGTTCTGAAGGTAGTACTGCGATTTTATCAGAAAAGTAAAAAATTCAGTCGACCGTAATTTTCAAGACGTCGAGCTCGATTTCTGATTCGCATCTGTTTAAACGGTAGGCGAATAATGATGTCATTGTTTTTGGTGGGTATTGTTATATCGATTTGTCATAAGCTATCAACGTTGTATTACGTACCCACCTACCTATGCGTTTGAAAATTTGTTGCATGAACGAGTAGGTACCTACCTAACTCTGACGAATGTTTTTTGATAAATTGTTTTGTGGAAGAATAAGATTTTGGTATTGGTACTTCTACTTACCTTGTGCACTGGGGAGTGAAATGACGATTTCTTCAATATGAGAAAAATACAGAACCATATTTCATAGAAAACGTCAAGAAATGGCATAAAATTTGATAAAATGTGTAATTTTGGTAATCGATTCCAATTATTTCCCCAAGTTTTATAAAGTCTGGCAAGGTATTGGAAACTTGCCTTATAAAATTGAAAATTCGTGAAAATTTATCAAATTTGAGGAAACTGCAGCTCCTGTGGTACCTCACAACGCAACACTGAGGAGCTCAAATGCACATTTACGAGTATACAGGGGAAATTGTTGTAACTTGACCTTGAACCAATTGTACCATGGGACCTGCCCCTCCTAATAAACACACGCAAAAATTGAATCCAAGTCAGTGTGAACTGGTCATGTGGCAATGTTGTATTTCATTTTCACCTCCTCCCATTATTAATTTCATTATCACGTGATTTTTTCAACAACTGAAAAGTGAAAACTTTTTACCGAATTTTTAAATCAAAATTTATTCGTATATTGTTTCGGGTTTGAATGCGCTTGTTTTTATCTTAAATGACTACATATTCCCTCGTAGTCGATTTTCTGTAGAATATAATGAGATTCGCTTCAGAATCGTTTTTTCGAAAAGTGTATTTGTTATGTGTAGGTACCTGAGGACATGTTTATTGACCTTTTGTCAAAAAATCTCCTAAAATGAGCAAACCTATTTTTGGAAATTTTTCAAGGTGTTGAATGAGCCACTTTTTAAAATTTTCCTTCACCTGAGGGCCTAAAATTCATGTCTGAGCATGTTTCAACTCGGTATTTGTCGTATGCTGCAATTTCAGCAAAATCGAGGGTTTTTAATTTTTTTTACCAATTGTTACGAATTAAAATATTTTTGACACAAAAAGTTGTGCATTATACAAGATGAAAAAAAAACTGAAAAGTTTTTGAATTTGCTGAAATTGCAATATACAACAAATACCGAGTTGAAAAAAGCTCAGACATGAATTTTACGCCCTTAGGTCACCTGGGAGGGGATCGTGGGTTCCCAAAATGACGTCATTCGAGTATTTTAAAATTAAACTGAAAAAAATTGAAAAAATGAACAAATTCAGGTTAATGGTGCTTTTAGGTGTACTTGATGATACATATTTTGAAATAAAAAGAATTTTCACCCAAAAATGACCGCTTTAAGGGCAAAAAATGGTAGAAAAAATTGTTTTCTTGCATTTTTGAAAATCTTTCACCATATTAAAAAATTCTGAAAAAAAAATGTTTTACATATAGGTATGACATAATATGCATCAAGATTTTTTTGCCTGGTGTAAAACAACAGTACGGAAGAAGATTCGAAAAAAATGAAAAAATTTTCAGAGATGACCTTTGGTATAGTCCATCATCCCTACAAGTTTGAAAAAATTCGATTGGGAATTTCAGAATATGTACAGAAATTTATAAGGAAAATCGGCAATTTCAGGCGATATGATGGGTTTAGGGGTGAGGTAGGGGCCCAAAGTTTTTACCAGCGAGTTTTTAGACCATAAGGACCAACTACCGCTAGAAAGTTCGAAAATCTCAGCCAAAGGCCGATTCACCATTCTTACCCGGCTATGCTCTTTTCGACAATTTTCATGATTTTTTATTGATACCTGTATCTTCATGGGTAGTATGGAAGTAGAAATGATCAAGGGATCCGGGGGGTGGCTTTTTTAACATGAAATTACCGAATTTGCAAGTTGGGAAGTTGCCAAAATTGTGTCAAAATTCTATTAAACTACATATATGAAAGTTTGTCGTATTTTCCTAAATTTCGTTTGATTTTCGAACGATAAATGGATACCACTGCAGGTTCTGGTAAAAATTGGAAAAATTTACAGAAAACTTTTCAAAGTTGAAAAATTTATCAGTTTCAGAGTAGTAGGTTTCTAGAAACCTGTTATTACGTGACACCCTATACCAAATTTATCATTCAGGTGTACCTGAAGTAATCCTTTGAAAAAATTAAATGACCATACTGATGTTATTATTTATATAATTTTTAGCATACTTTAATTACGAAAACTTTTTACTATGATAAATACCCATTTGGTATGTACTAACACTGTTAAACATTATAATTAGATTTAAAAGGTACTTTCACCAATTACATATTAATAGTGACAAAATTGCAGTTATTTGAAATACTTATTATTATGGCAAAAATTCATTAATCATTCATAAACTACTTAATTTTTAAAAAATCATCTTTTTGAAATCGAAGATTATTGTGAATCGTTGCTCTTGGTTTGCGAAGTTGTTTTTCGAATATCGGCGAGCGCTTTGAAGAAAATTCTCCTCTTGGGTGTGTACCATTTTGCTAGCATTTCCTCTGCTTTCGCTTTAATGTGGTCCATCGATACTCTGGGAGCATTAGGATTTAAATCTTTGGCTCCTTGTTGAATCAGATCTACGATAAAGGAAATGACGAGTTGATAGAGATATTGTATAATTTGTACCTGGAGGGTTATCTGATAGACTACTAATTAAATAGGTAGTTGTTTCATATTTACTTACTATAAAATGGCGTACTATTCAGAGCTTTAGTAAAATACAAATCAAAATACAAGCACATAGATAAGTCGATGAAACGATGATAAAATGAAATCGTTACTTAAATAAGATGAATTTTACTCACTCATGCCACATTCTATTGTAGAGCAATTTTGATACAGTGAAAAACTTTCTGTGAGAAGAATTGATTAAAATTTACTGAACGAATAATTTTTGAGACGTTTACGAATTAACTATAAAATTTACCGTGTAAATTATTGTCGAGGTCTCTTAGTCCATCGTATAATTGCCTATCATAATTACCTACGTAGTAATTCACTTCATGATAAAATTTGCTGTACTTGTCCAAGTAACCTTTTCCCATTTTTTCTATCGACTCGTATTCTGCAAAATTTCGAAACATATGGATTGAGAATTTTTTACACAGATTTGGATGAAATAGTATTAGGTGTCGAAACACCTCATTTGATAGAATTTTTGTGAATTTTTTCTAGTAGGTTCTTACTCCTGGGTCTTTTATTTTCGTAATCCATGTATGACTTTGCCGGTTTTGCAATCTGTGCGTTGTTCATCAAGCTTTCAATTTGTGCTATAATTCAAAAGTAATGCTTTCAAATGGTCTTTTTTAAAAATAATGACTTTTTATATGGGTAGGTATTATTGTTCTTAAATTCATAAATGTCGTACCTTTAAGGTGTAGTTTTTGGGCATCTTCTGGTATTTGCCGGTCAACGTTATTTGAATCTGCAGGCGACTTTAGCGATGTATCTCCTATCACCTTCATTTCAGCATTTAATAATGCAATGGCATCTGATTTTCCAAACCTCAAAATGCTTTCGATCCTTTTCATAAATGCTCCGGCGCAACATCCCAAGCATGAAGCTATTTCTGTTGAGCGAAATCGATTAGAAAGGAGGATGTGAACAGAGACATAAATGTAAAATAGAATGGTTGAATTGATCGATTTTATGTACTTTCTTTATCTTCTTGGCCTAAAAATAAACCAAACTGGAGTTAAAAACAAGCTTTGGAAATTACACTTTATTTCGTCAAGTACCAAATCAGTTATGCAACTTTATTCACCTGCCACGTATTTGAACTCAACTTCTTCTGCTTTCGAATTACATATTCCTAAAATAGAAAATAAACGTGATTTTTTGTAATGAAATCTTCTTATTTCAATTTTTGGAAAGAAAAGTCTAGGAATTTCACTTCAGCCCCAATTCCTGCCGTCGAGTCAATTTTAATAGCTGATTTTTCGATTCTCAGTAATCAATTAAAATTGAGATTGAGATTGATAAACGATACCTATGAAAGTACTGAACTACCTAACCTAAGAAAAAATGAAAGATCGGAGAAGATGATACACCAGCATATTCAGACGACGTATCCCCGGGTACTTCCGATGCTGCTGAGGGATTTTCTGATTCAGGCTGATTTCTTGGTACGTTGGCACCTATTTTTCGGTATTTTTCGAATAACTTTTGACCTGTAGTTAAGCTCGCTAGGCATGTTTTAATTTTTTTCCCGTCGTAATCGTAAGTCATTTTAGCTGGATACGAAACACAAATACAAATTGGCTTTGATTTCGGGAGTTATAATTGGTATTTAGGTTAAAGTTTTATAATTTTGCTTACGCGGTATTTCGATTACTTTTGCAATGTCTTCCTCAGATAGGTCGTTGCAGAGAGCTGAAAAATTAGAGTAATCGTATATTTATATTTTAATAGAGGGATAAGTGCCATGAACAAATCCCGAGTGTAATGATTTTAATGTTAAACTTATCCACCTCCGAGATATTCTCCATCGATTAATGTATCTCCATACTTTTTGAAGGCTCTCCGTACGAAAATTCCTCCGTAGACATCTCTCACGCAAATGGCGGCCTCTGTATATGAAAGAAATTAACAATGTATTGGAAAGAGTCGTAAAGCTCAGATGTTTTATAAAATTATTCAACAATATGTGATTTTATTACATACGTTGACGGTCTTTGTTGGCTGAAAATGAAAAAAATATATTGAAATTGATAAAAGGTTTATGGATTTGGTAAAGTCGTTGATATATACGTGTATGTTGACTGTTGAAACGTTTGAAATAAAAATGTGCACAACTTACGTATATCAGCCTTGACCAGTTGAAGTACTACTATACAGAATACTGAAATTGGAGGAAAATTGAGAATTGAAGCTAATTTTATGTAGTAAACGATTGAATATTTTACGATATTCCGGTCATACCGATAAAACAGCCTGGTAATAGGATAGCATTGAATTTGACTTTGAAAAAGTTCATGCTCATCGTTGGTTGTTGATTTTTAAAGGAAACAAAATTATCACGTTGGATGTGACTCGTTCTGAAGGTATTTAATACTGCTATTTCATCGAAAAAGTGTAAAACTCAGACAATCGTAGCTTTCAAGACATGAGCTCGATTTCTGATTCGCATCTGTTTAAACGATATGCACCTAAATAATGATGCAATTGTTTCTTTTGTGGGAATTGTTATATCGATTTGTCATAAACTGTCAACGTTGTATTATGTACTCAACTACCTATGCTTGTAAATTTATTGTATGAACGATTGGTACCTACCTAACTCTGACGAATGTGTTTTCTTAAATTGTTTTGTGGAAGAATAAAACCTGAAAAATGATAACTTTACTCATTTTTCAAATCAAAATTTAGGTAAGAAAAATTTATACCTATCTATTGTTTTGGGTTTTGAATGAGTTTGTTTTTATCAAGAGTAAGTACATAGGTGGGTAAGTCTCAAAAAAATGGACTTTTTCAGTAACTAGCACAAAGCTCAAAATGCTGAATATTTTGGGAAAAAAATGTTTTACAGTTTTACAAAGCACCATCATAAATATACATTTTTTTCAGGAATGCACCTCTGAAAGGGATTACCAAAATGGCCCTCAGAAAGTTTAAAATGCCCATTTCACCTTGAAAAAGTGCCCGAAATTTTTTTCAAAAAGTTCCTAGAATCACCGTTAATACTGACTACTATCCGTGCAAGTTTGAAAAAATTCTGTGAAAATTGCCTAATATAGAAATTTTTAACGAAAATCTGCATTCAACTCACCAGAAAGGGTAAGGGATGTGATATCGAGCTAAAAATTTTATCACGGGGGTTTTATACCATAAGGACCAACTTCCATTGGAAAATTTAAAATTTAGTGCTCAGGGCCAAAATCATCCCTATAAACCCAGATACGCTCTTTCAGCTTTTGGATACATTTTTTGCAGAAATTTTCAACCTCGCTTCGCTCGAGCCCCATAACTTTATTTCTATCAAGTTAATATTGATTTAAAAAAAAATCATTGAAACTTTAACTTTTGAATGCACTTTTTACGAAAATTTTCGCCCTCGCTTCGCTCGGGCTCATATATTCCCTTCTTTCAACAAAATTATGTATATTTTCAAACTTTTCAAGCAAAATCACTTCTCCCCCCCCCCCGAATAGCTGTCTAACTAGGCTACTACCACCG
>FIZU01036588.1:0-12828 GCA_900064475.1 Pseudococcus longispinus
ATAGCAATAACAATGAATAATTGGACCGCGTTTTTACAAAATGCGATGCAATTATTCAATATCTCTGATTTCGAATTTTCGATTTGAACAAGATTTTCATTTTTAAAAAAAAGGATCCGCGAATTTAGATCCGTGATCCGTGATCCGGATCCTTTTTCTGAACATGATCCGTGATCCGTGATTCGAATCAAATTTCGAGGATCCGCTGCAACCCTGGTTAGAAAGACATTAACAAAAAACTGTACATAAATTTTCATTCATAAAAAAATCTAAATTTGAAATCCTCCTAGCAACTTCTTCTGGAGTACGAAGGTCAAAGCAGAAGATACGATTAATGACTCATTTACCTAATTCCAGCCAAACGAAGAACAGAGTACCATTCTGGTTCTCGAAACGATTTTTCATCGCGGTGATGATATTTTTCGGTTACTTTAATCTAGTCATACTGAAGGTGAATTTAAACATATCCATTGTTGAAATGACATCTAAAAAAAAGATCGTACTAGGAAATCTTACTAAATATGAAGTAAGTGCGACTTACGCCAAAATAGACCTCAGAAAAATGTCAGTTTTTCAAACATCATCGTTTTCTTTTAGTCTGAATTCGACTGGGATTCCAAGACCATCGGAATGGTTCTGAGCATGCACTCATACGGATATCTGACTTGTGTAGGAGCAGGCTACGTAGTAAATAAAATAGGAGGAGCGGTCGTATACGGATTATCAATATTGACAATGGCAATAATGAACTTGATTACTCCAGTTTCCCTGGGAGTAAATTTTTACCTATTTTTGGGCACCAGGCTAATCATAGGAGTTCTCGATGTGAGTAAATAGACTAGAATTACGATAAATCAATTAATTGAATTTCTAAACGAATATTCAACTATATTACGATGAAGGGATGGGCTTACGCTGGTAGTATGGAAATATTGTCGCGTTGGGCTCCTGTTCAAGAAAGGTCCACCATGTTGGCAATAAGTTTTTGCGGAATATACATCGCGATCGCCGCTAGTTACCCTACTTTTGGATTTCTGGCTCAAAAATGGGGCTGGTCGTCAACATTTTACTTCGCAGGTAGGTAGTAAGTGTTGGTACATTTCAAACAATTATTCTCCATTCATGAATCAGTAAAAATCACTAAAATATAGTCAGATTTGAAACTAGAAGAAGAAGGGAAATGAGAGGAAAAATTTCATTGAAAAAAAATGGCAACAAAAATCGGCGATATCCTCCAAAAAATGTGTGAACATCATTAATCGCATTGGTTTCTGCAGTATCGGAACTCTGATGGCATATCAGCACTTTTTTACTGATTCAGGAAGATATGGTAGAATACAGAACACAAGATACGCTCAGCTTTTAAAAAATAATACCATAGATTAACCTATAAAATAGATAGCCGGCCCATGTATAAAAAGAAGTCTCGCTTATTTTGTTCAAATGGAACTGGTTTTCCATCCAGTTATGGAGCTATTTCACAGATAGCGGTTACGTAGCAGCATTTTCAGGATGGAAAGGGGAAAGACGCAGACTTATCGCGAACTCGCGCATGTTCATTTTAAGACGCCCTCTATCAGAAAACTGCACAACTTTATTTTTTTTAAAGGTTGACTAAAAGGAGGGTGAGCCTTTTTTCACGTAAGGGCCGGCTATCTATTTATAAGTTAATCTATGATAATACTGAAACAAAATTCAACAATTGCAGGCATCGTGGCCCTAATTTGGTACCTTTTTTGACAAACTTTCGTGAAAAATCAACCTTCCAAAGACAAATGGATCTCTAAAAAGGAATTGCAACACATCTTGGAAAATACGGAGACTGTTTCGAGAAAAGACGTAGGTATTTACCTCATGGAAAAACTGCTTAGCTACAAATACCCTCGAATTTAGGATTTTCTCATCAAAAAGCTATTTTTATGATGTAGGTTGTGCACCCATATAAAGAAATCTTCACTTCACCACAAGTATGGGCTCTGTGTGTGGGCGAGTTCGCATATGGCTGGGGTTTCACATTACTTGTGACTTGTTTTCCACTCTATGTAAAAGGTAAATACACGTAATCTTAGATAAGAGATTACGTACACCGAAAATATAATTCTTAACTGATATTTCTTTGTATAGACATGACTGGACGTAGTATCGACGAAGTGGGATTCTTATCTTCAATTCCAAATATCACTTGTATGTTTATGATCCCGATAGCTGGAATTATCATGGACTTTTGGCAGAACAACAGTAGCCTTGGGCGTACCCAGGTAAAATTTGCAGTCTCCTAGTTTCAAGCTGGAGAACTTTTGTGATTTTCTCCCTCAAATTAACGACACGATATTGTTGCAGATTCACAAAATCATGATGAGTGTGGGATTCTTCTCAGGATGCTTTTGTTTGGTGACAGCTGCCTACAGTTCCAGTTTCCCATTATCAATGGCTTGCTTCATTGTCATAAAACTCTTGATATCTTTCAATTATCTTATTTTGCAGTAAGTTTGAAATCTCATAATTCAAATAATTTTTCCAAAAAAGAAATTAATTGGAGAAACGTTTCATTTTTTCAGACTGGTCTGTCTATCCATGTCACCCCAACATTCCAGCGTATTAGCAGGAGTGTCTGCATTTTGGTACACAGTGAGTGCCATTATGATACCGACTACGGTAGGATTCATAGTACAGAACCATGTAAGTGTTTCAAAAATTCAAATATTTTTTCCCCATTTCAATTTCTTTGACCAATACTATGTTTATGATCACTCCAGAGTTTGGCCGAATGGAGTATATGCTTTCTTATTTCCGCAACAGTGTTCTTTTTTGGAGCAGTTGTATTCTTGATTTATGGCTCCAGTGAACTTCAGTCATGGTCTGCACTATCTCCTTGTGACCAGGATGAAAAATTCGATAATAAATTGAGCAAGTCTTGCGATACATAAAGAGCTACGATTTATACAAATTTGTACACTTAATTATTCATCAGACACATACGTTTACAGCTCATTAAATCGAAAACATACTAAGTAATTTATTGTATGTGATGGCATCAAAATTATCGCAAAATTTGCTACGTAGTTAATCGCATATTTTATTTATTTTGACCAAGTGATAGCCTACTTTAATTACGATGAAATAATCAATAGCAAACAATTTGTGTGGTTTAATATTTCACGTTTTCCAATCTAGATTACACCTAAGTTCCCACATTCAAAACTGTAATATCTGAATAATGAAGATTTATGAGTAATTTTTATTTGCACTTATTTAATGAAAACATCCGAATTATTAAAAATTCTTTCAATGATAGCGAGGTAAGAAGTAAATACGTGAGAAGAGGTAAGTAAATATATAGGTACTAAATCATGACTTTTCGATTGGTCAAAAGGGACGTTGACATGCACCAAACTATTTTCGGTGATCATAATACTAGAATTCGTAGGTACTTTCTTATTCTTAAGCCATTCAAAGTTATTGAGCAAAATCTAAATTTGTCAGCGGCTCTAGAACGACTCAAAAATTTCACTATTTCATTCGGGGAAGTCAAAATAGTACAATGCCCAAAATTCTCTATTTTCATCTATAAAATATTGACATGGATCCTAATACCAGTACCCTCCAGCACTTGGAGCACTCATTTTGGCTTGGAGGAGAAGGTACTGAGGGTACGAAACACTCTTAAATTTCCGTAGGCAAGAGATAGAGGCATTTGACCCGTGCCTCCACGATCCCTGGCTTCTGTATGAAAAGAAATCGGTGAAATTCGCTAAAAAAAAATTGAAAATTCACCAAAAACCAGTGAAATGTCAATAAAAAATTAATGCTGCAACCCCGACTACGTAACAGTAATTTTTTACTAATACAGAATGAGAAAGTACATAATTTTGAATCCCTTCACAGAAATCACGTGTACTAACATTTGACACTGTATGTACATCGCACGATAAAATACGCAGTATTTATCCGAGAATACAGATTAGATATACGATCTAAATAAGTAATTTACAACTGGCTGTTTTATTTCCATTTACAGTTCATAAAGTACACGTTGTTCATAAACGAATGTATGCAAATAAGTCATTATCGAGTTGAATTACACCCAAAATGAAGTCAAACAGAGCTGAAGATCAACTAGAACTTTGTGACGACAGGTTAAACAATATTTCCATCCTTTGGCCTAGCGCACGTATATAAATAATACAGCATTGCACGTTAATCTTTACAGCAATGAATCTAATTCAAAACCACCTTCGATATGGATCTCGAAACGATTCCTCATAGCGATTCTATCGTTTTTCGGCAACATCGTGTACACATTCGCACAAGTCATCAGTATCGCCATCGTCGAGATGACCACAAGTAACACAGAAATTATAGCCAATCGAACCATTACACAGGTAAACCAGTTTAAAGCAAACCCGAAGTCGTTGTCATTTACAAAGAAACATTTTTCAATTTTACCAGCCACCTGAATTCGACTGGAATCTGCAAAAAGTTGGGCTAGTTTTGAACATGTTCTGGTACGGTTTCTGTTTCTCGATCGTCGGAGGTTTCTTGTCTCAGAAATTCGGAGGCGTCGTCGTTCTCGGAATATCCACTATGGTTACTGGAATCATGACCATGCTGAATCCATTCAGCGTAAGGTACAATTTCTTCCTGTTTTTGGCAGCTAGAGGATTGATAGGTTTGTTCGAGGTATGGTTAACCCTTTTCAGGTACTTTGAATGAACTATAACGGTAAAAAACTCGTAACCCATGCTACAGTTTCTGTTCGGCAAGTTACGCGGATATATTCGCACGATGGGTGCCGAAAAAAGAAAGGGCAACGGTTATGTCAATGGTCATCAACGGAATGTACGTCGGTACCGCCATCACGTACCCTTTTTGCGGATTCCTGGCGCATAAGTGGGGTTGGCCGATGACTTTCTACACCACAGGTTCCAATCGATTTCATTCTTTGCCAATAAACTGTGGGGATTTCAATTATCGAAAGGGTAATTTGGTTCTTTGATTTGATCATACAGGAGTACTTTGCATAGTATGGTCAATCATATGGCTGATTTTCGTTCGAAATAATCCATCGGCTGATAAATGGATATCGAAGAAAGAGCTCGAGTATATTTTACAAGGAACTGAAAGCTGTGCGGATAAAATCGTGCGTTTTTTTACTACGTCAGCATAATTTATCATTTCAAGCTACCAGTTTTCATCTCACCTGGAAATTTCCAACATACAAATCCGTACAAGCAAATATTCAAATCACCCTCGTACTGGGCTTTATCAGTGGGCAAATTCGCCTTCAATTGGGGATCTGCGTTTACAGTGGTGTATCTTCCAATGTACATTAAAGGTGCATTATTCGCGATAGAAAGGTAAATTTTATATAGCTAGATTCATCTTTTGAGCTTGTATCGATTACAGACATGACTCGAAAAAGTATTAAAGAAATAGGTTGGCTCGCTTTAATACCTAATATCAGTATTTTCGTAAATCCTATTGTCGGTTTATTGATGGACTATTGGCAAAACAACAGCGCGTTGACAATAACTCAGGTGAATTAGGCTTTTCTATGGGCACTGTGACTCTACGTATTTTGTATGTATGAATTCTCATTTCCCTCTTTGAAATTTCAGATCCATAAAATTGTCATTTGTGGCGGTTTCACTTTGTCTGCTCTTTTTTTCGCGGCATTGACAGTGACAAATAGTTTGCTGATATCGATTCTTTGCTTCGTTTTTATCAAATCACTGTTATCGTTTAATAAAATTTTTCTGGAGTAAGTAGCTTAAATTATATAAGCATTAATTTTAGAATCTTTTTCCAAGAAAGAAAATCCAGCATTTGATAGAATTGGGATTGTCTGAATTTCCACAAAAATCAATTTAAAAATGGCAAAAACAGCCAAAAAATCATGAAATTCATCAAAAGCATCGTAAAACCTGCTAAAATTTTTGCATCATTTTCTAAAATTTTCATCGTTTTATAACATTTTTGCGTTATTTCCAATGAATTTTATAAAAATTTGTAAATTCCAACTTTTCTACGACATTTCAAGCACTTTTAAAACATTTTAATTTTCGATGTTTTTTTTGGATTTTTTGGATTTTTTTTTAAAAGAAGTTTTTGATGATTTTTATGGAAATTCGAAAAATGTCGATAAAATTTTTGACCATTTTTGTGATCTGTTGGCGTCAAGGCCAGTTTTAGGAAACTTTTCAAGAGAAAATCTTGAAACTGGACCTGACTCACAACTAATAAATACTCCAGCTAAATACTCTCCAGTTACTCATTTCTTCAATCAATTCTCAAGTTGAATTTTAAACTTCCTTAAATACTAATTCGCAGAGTGATCACAGTGAATATGGCACCGAACCATTCCAGTCTGTTATCAGGATTATCATTATTTTGGCAAACGACTGGCATTATTTTTACTTAAACCATCATAGGATTTATAGTCAAAAATCACGTAAGTATTTTCTATGCATACCCCTTCAAATTCAGCTATCATTCGGTCAACTCACAAAAAACATCTCGGTTTCAGGATTTGGAAGAATGGAACATGTGCTTCCTTTTATCAACAGGTGTTTTACTCCTGAGCTCGATAATATTCTTGGCATTTGGATCAAGCGAACCTCAACCTTGGTCTATTATCCCAAAACCGAAAACGAAACTTCGGAATGAAAACATATCCTCGTGATTTTTTAGTTTTACAAAGTGGTCAAAAGGGTGAGAAGAACCCCACAAACATTGAAGCTCACAATATTTTACTTTTTCAATTTTATATTTTACATGTAATACATTTTATGCAGCATTTCATTTCTTTTCCATCCAACATGATAAATGCTGTTTGCTCTTATCACATTATCAAAACCTGATAGGATATGTGCATATTATCGCTTTATCCGCAGTAAATATAATTTTGATTAAGCGATGTTAAACTTATCAAGTTCTTAATTTCAATTTAGCCACACAAAAACAGTGGATGGAAAATCGTCAGACGAAACTGGACTTTTACTAATGCAAACCATGCCAAATACCTTGATAGCAGATGATTATAACCTAACCGATTGATTACAAAGATGATCGCACCCCAAAAAAAGTCACACTGCTCCATAGATCAACATCAACTGTGCGACGACAGGTCTGATTATTTCAATCATTTCCATTAATGCCTTATTTACACACTAAGCTCATAAAACACTTTGCTTCAGCGAACCTGATCCTACATCAAACCCACCATCGATATGGTTTTCCAAACGATTCTTCGTAGGGCTCCTGCTTTTTTTCGGATATCTCATGTACTCGATGGCCTGCCAAGTCGTTAATCTAGCTTTAGTCGAGATGACCGTAGGTAAAGTGGAAATCATAGCAAATGAGACCATCATCAGGGTGAATACTTGTAACTTATTTAAATTTTAAACGGCAAAGTCATCATAATTACACCCTGGTCAACATTCCAGCCACCAGAATTTACCTGGAGTTTTGACAAAATAGCCATGATTTTGAACATGTTCTGGTACGGATTTTTCTTCTCCACGATCGGCGGATATCTGGCTCAACGATTCGGAGGAGGGGTTGTCTTGGGAATATCTACATTGATGACAGGGGTGATCACTTTGTTCAATCCTATCACTGTCCATTGGGGTTTTTATCCATTTCTGGTATCTCGTGGTTTAGTAGGGTTGTTCGAGGTGCATTGAACCTTTATCACTTGCCAATTCTACATGCGTGAAATCATTCTTTCTACATAATGAATAATTCTTTATTCATGGTAGAGTATCTCTTCAGCCAGTAATTCAGAAGTATTAGCTCGCTGGGTACCGAAACAAGAAAGATCGACTTTCATCTCCAGCGTCATGAATGGCATGTACGTGGGAACAGCGGTTACATATCCGTTTTGCGGATTCTTGGCTCAGAAATGGGGTTGGCCAGTGTCGTTTTACGCCGTAGGGGCTCTGTGTGTGACGTGGTCGATCATTTGGCTAACCTTCGGGCGAAATACTCCTTCAGCAGATAAATGGATCTCGAAAAAGGAGCTCGATTATATTCTAGAAGGAACTGGAAATTCTTCGCCAAAAAGAAGGGTACGAGGTGAAATTTTTTTTTTGGCGAAATAGTGGACGTTCTAATTTGAAAATTATCGTTCATCTTTATAGCATGGGCATCCATTTAGGGAGATATTCAAATCACCATCATATTGGGCTCTGTCGATGGGTAAATTCGCCTTCAATTGGGGTAGTGCATTCACAGTCGTGTATCTTCCATTATACATTAAAGGTAGCTAAAGCTTTGAATTATTGTACTCGTATTCTCATACCATAAAATCAGTGAAAAATTACTAATGTACAGCCACAGTTACCAAATAGGGAAAAATCATGCAGAAAATTTTGCTGAACCGAATGATGAAGAAAATCACTAAAAAAATGGGTAAAATTCACTAAAAAATCAGGGAAATCTTGCTAAGAATTAAAAAAAATTACAGTAAAATCAGAGGGAAATACTGGAAAATCAGTGAAATTTGCGAGAAGATCATAAAAATTGATTGATTTTAATGGTAAATAGGCTGAAATGATATTGATTTCTTTGATTTTTGATATTTTGTAAATATCAAGGAATTGAGGCAATGATTGATAATCTCTGATTTTGAATCAGAGTTCGAGAAATGAGTGAGGAAAAAATCACTGAAATAAGTCAGGGAAATTCACTTAAAACCAGTGAATTATTTCAATCATTTCTGCTCTCGCTTCAAATTTGATTGTACTTGAATAAAATTCACTGAAGCTTTTCCCTTGAAGGAAAAATTTTCATTTTTTTTTTCAGTTAGCTTCGCTGATCTTCTTTGTGCTATAGCTCTGACTGTATACCTACTTATTAGTAATTTTTCACAGAATCAGACTGAGAGAGTCGAGGATTTCAAATCAAATAATACTGTTTTTTGTTAATTTTCAATCAAACGTCAGATGCAACTCAAACAAACATTAGCCAAATCGGACTACTCGCTTTTATTCCCAACATCAGTATTTTCGTAATTCCAACTATCGGTGGTTTGATGAATTATTGGCAAAATCACACCACCCTGAAAATCACACAGGTATTCTTCACATTCCTCACCATACCACACTCATTTCTGTTATCTCTACTTATATTTCTAGATCCACAAAATTGTCATCTGCGGTGGTTATCTCTTATCATCCATTTTATTCACGGTAATCGCTATTTCAGATAATTTCACCACATCGATCATCTGTTTCATCATCATCAAATTACTACTTTCATGCAATAAAATATTCCTTGAGTACGTAAGGCAATTTTTTACTCACAATGAGAATCTTCGTACGACTAAATCAGTAAATTCTAATCGCAGGGTGATCACAGTCAACATGGCACCAAACCATTCGGGACTTTTGTCTGGATTATCATTATTTTGGCAAACGATTGGTATCATAGTTACACAAACTATCGTTGGATTTGTAGTAAAAAATCACATAAGGTTTCAAAAGAGATTTGCCCAGTTCCCCAGTTAGATTCTTTACTGGTACCTAATAAGTTCGTAATTTGATTTCAGAAATTGCAAGAATGGAATATTTGCTTCCTTCTATCGACTGGTGTTTTATTATTTAGCGCAGTTATATTCATGATATTTGGATCGAGCGATCCTCAGCCATGGTCGGTGATAAGAATGTCGAAAAATGATCACGAAGTGAAGTCACAAAATGAAGAACCCATTGAATAAACCTTTCATATTTCAAAAATATGGGCATAGGGAGGGTTATTCTCTTTGTGATAACTTTAAACATGTACCTATGTATAGATTTTGATTAGATCTTCCGTATTCAATTTAAGTTTTCATGAATCATAGTGATAAATTAACATTTAAATGAAATAAAACGAATAACACGAACACGCTTTCGTATTACTCACTAATAAAAATTTAATGAAGTTATTTTTAAAAACTTACCAATTCCAATCACTCGATAATCTCGTTCGCCCAATCACTTATCTCCAAGATAATACAGCCTGTAACACAGATTAAAAAAGAAAACAGAAAAATTTAAATATCAAACTAAATAATTTCAGTTTATTACAAATTAGTCCTGTACCTACGTGTTCTTTTTCTTATTGTGTAAATTACAAGCATGAATATATCATTAAAAAACGATGACGACAAATACCCCCAATACCGATACCGAGACCTCAATGCATCGAAAAATCAAAAGAAGACACCTTCGATATGGCTTTCCAAACGATTCTTTGTAGGAGTTCTATTATTCCTCGGATGTTTTTTGCATGGAATAGTATGCCAAGTGCCTCGAATCACCTTTGAAGCCATGGCCACTTACAAAGTAACTGCCTCCGACGATAACCTCACAATTTCAGTAAGCAAAGATAAAAATTGCACATAAAAATTATTCGACAAATCAAGTTCAACCGTACTTTTTTTCAGGAAAGGGAATCCCAATGGGATTCGAGAACCATCGAAACGCTATTAAATGCGTTTCAAACTGGTTTCCTATTTTCTCCGTTTGGTGGATTTTTCGCACATACATGCGGAGGTTCTACGACTCTTGGGTTGTCGATGATGCTAACAGGTTCGATCTTATCCCTCAATTCGCAAACTGCAAACACCCAATTTTATCTCTTTCATTTATTCCAAGGATTGATTGGTTTATTGCAAGTAAGGACCTGGTATTCGATCTGACATTGAATGTTTGTCATTTTATCATATCCTCTAATAACATCGTAAACCTGTATTAGAGTTTTTGTTTAGTCAGCACTGCGCAAATATTCGCATGCTGGGTGCCAAAAAAAGAAAGAACTGCGTTCATATTTTGCGTTAGCAGCGGACAATATGTAGGAGCTGTAATTGTGCATTATTTCCTGTATTTCGGCTGTAATAGGTACACGTATGATGTGCCATGGTCGATCTACGCAGAAGTCACAGGTATATGTTACATCTTTACTATTTCCAGTTCTAACGACTCAATTTACACATTTTTGAGTCCACTCAAATTTTTGAATTGTATTTTGAGTTACTCCATTATAAATGAAAGGCTGATATCACTATTCTAGGTTTCGCATGTATTATATGGTCAGCCGTTTGGTTGTTTTTCGTTAAAAATGAACCACTGAAAGATAAACGAATTTCTGAAAAAGAGCGTGTGTTCATTCTGCAGCAAACGGACACTATTACGATTATGAAAAACAAACGAGTAAGTATCTTTTGATTTTTTCTACAGTTAGTCGAATGACAACAACTTTTCGTAAAAATTTCGAAATTGTATTCGCACTTTAGGATATTCAACAATTTAGGGATATTATTGTTTCGTCGCCGTGTTGGACTTTGTTTACTGCGAAGTTCACATTGGGATGGGCGTCTGCATTCGCATTCACTTATCTTCCTCTGAACTTGATACAAGGTAGCCACTGGTTCAAACATTTACTTTTACAATCATTAATTAATACGTAATTATCAATAATTTTCTAATCGCAGATATGACTGACAACCTCATAAAGAATGAAACCGAAGAATCTCAAATTTTAATACCAATCGCTAACACTATTAACGTTTTCTTTGTTCTTTTCGTTGGATTGCTAACTGCTTATTGGCAAAGTACCAGCCATCTCAAACAAAATCAGGTAGTTCCAAGGGTATCTATTAATTATCTCATTGACAAGAGTTTTTTTCAACTCATACTACCTTTTTTTCCAACAGTTCCACAAAATCATGATTGGTTCCAGCTTTGCCATTGCTGCCATTTTTTTCATTATATTCGCTCTGTTCCCCAATCATTTTGCATTGTCCATTATCTGTTTGGCGGTCATCAAATCTGTACAATCGTATAGCTATGTTATGTTAGAGTAAGTATTTGACCTGTTCATGCCTGAGCAGAAACTACAGTCACTTTTCAACAATTTTCATGTGGATGTGACCTAGTGCTGAGACTAGAAGAACATTTCAAAGAATTTATTGAAACTCAAAATCTTACATAGGAAATAGGTACCTATTTGAGTTTGCTTCTAGCTCCAGAATAGAGATCATATGCACAAGAAAACTGTTAAAAAGTACCCCGAAGAGTCAACTCGTATAACTTCAAATGCTTAGCATCAGCAATGCTGCGTATTTAGATATTTTCATGAAAACATGCATCAAATTTTGTACTAAATATTAACCCTAATTCGCAGAATTATTACTATAAACGTAGCCCCCAATTATACCAGTATTTTATCAGGCCTGGGCTCATTTTGGCAAATGATGGGTACCATATGCGTACAAACCGTTGTCAGATTCAGCATTGAAAACTAGGTGAGTATCTTTATTCCTTAACTTGGATTTATGTAAGCTAACCTCTTTGTTATTAATTCCAGACATTGGAAGAATGGAACATTTATTTCTTTTTATCAGCCGCAACTTTGATACTTTGCATGGTGGCATTCATGTTTCTAGATTCCAGCAAACCTCAACCATGGCCCACTAACCGACATCGTGGTATCGACGAAGGTCAACATACTCGAAATACAGAACTGATCAATATATCAACCGATAACTGAACATTTTTAATTAAACCTGCAGCTGTGGTTTTATAAAAAATCACAGTATTTGAGAGTTTATCGTCGATTTATTGACTCAAAAAACATATGTGTAGCAAAAATGCATAAGGGGCTAAGTGTCAATTTGGTCGAAATGGAGATTTTCAGCGCAAAAGGTGCTAAGTCCATCGATCTTATATACAATTATACATGGATATGTTACGGTAAATGTGTCTAATTCGGTAATTATATAGAATCACCGGTTATTCTATATAATCGCCAATATCGAAAAAAAAGTTCGGTAAATGTATGAAA
>FIZU01036589.1:0-12580 GCA_900064475.1 Pseudococcus longispinus
TACCTGAAAATCGCATTTTTTCGACCTCCTGGCGAAGGGGGGTGGGGAACAAAAAAATTTTTTCCACGAAAAATGTTTTTTAGGGTCCCCCAACACTATACTAAAATTTTTTCGAAATCTGAGGACAGGGGCATTTTGCCCTCTTAATGGGGGGTACCCTTTACAAAGTTACGATAATTTCAAAAATGAAACAACTTTTTACTGCAAATATTTGGTAACTAAGCCCTCTAGAAAAAAGCTAATTCTCATAGCTCATAGGTGAAAGAAAATTTTTAGCTCTATAATTTTTATACCTTGCATTCTTTTCGTAGCATCCTTAGTTTGGCCAGAACATCCATGTTTATGAGAAATTTACAAAGTCGATGCTATTTTAATTTTAATTTTTTTTCATTTTCAAAACCATCGACTTTTTACATTTCCCATAAACATGAATTTTATGGTCAAACTAAGGATGCTATGACAAAAATTCAAGGAATAAAAATTGTAGAGCTTGAAATTCTCTTTCTCAAAAGAAAAGACCTATACCTATTAATTTTTTTCTAGTGGACTTACATTTTTTCAGTCGAAGTGTTTTTTTTTCATTTTCAAAACCATCAACCTTATAAATGGACCACCCTGTATAATACAACATATCAAAAAATCGGCCCACTGGAAGAACATGTCCACTTTCCACACAACCATATGTAATTTCCATCCTACACGCCATGTATAACGAGGTATTGAAAAATACTTTCTGGATACCTATATCCTGGTTGTTTTAGACTTAAATATGTTGATAAAAAAAAAATGCTGCGACGCAATAGCTCAAGCAGTCAACACACCACCATACGAAATTATATTCGCCCCCATGCCAAAAAATGAAAATAATAACAAAAACAAAAACATCGTTACGTACGTAGAACGCTGTCACACTCCCACTGAAATTTCTATAATCGTAAACTAGCGAAATACTCGTAAGTTCAATAAAACAAACCCGTTTGAAATTTTGGTTTTATTTACAGCTACCTAAAATATGAATAAGCAATTTGAAGATGCGAAGAGGTGAAACTATTTTTTGAGCTAGTGTGGTTGTGGCATTGTGAACTTGTTGGCGGTATTTGCAATGCAGATGATTTTATCGTGGCATACTAACGTGTGTGGTAGGTGGTAGCACACACGCCAAGCAGGGTGCAATAGTTTGTAAAATAGGATGAATTTGACAATGTATGTATTCGCTTCGCCACCGGGAGCTGAAAAAGATAAAGGGTGAATTTTAAAAGGAAATAAAAACCATGTGATTTAGTAGGTACTCTAGATATACCCGATTATTTTCACGTATACGTTATTTTTACGTTTTATTTAATTCGGATATTCGAGGATAAATTACACTCTCGAAAAAATTCAATATTTAGTTAATTAACCATAAATGATATATATTTGATAATTTACGCCCACTCATTGGTAATTCATTTGGCCAAGTACTAAAATAGGTATCTACCCGAATATATTTATATACAAAAAGACCATATCATTTAATAATAAAATGGGATTTTTTTCACCCAACGTTAGGCATACTGTTCTTTTTGAATCTATCAAAAAGTACGAAAGTTTTTGTCAAAACACATACCTTTAAAGAAAATGCTGAAATGGAAACAGGTAACTTTGAAGTTTTAAGTTCTCGAGGATGTGAGCGAAACGCTGTACGTTACCGTGTTCTATCATTCATAGACCAAAAATTCAACTTTAAATAAATTTAACTTTTTCGTTGTTAGTGTTAACGGGCGCGTTCACAGTTTCTCTAAAACTTTCCCAAAAGTACTTTGCTAGCGAGTTTGAAAAAGAATTTTGCCTCGCATGGCGCCCGTTTTTTTTCCTAAACAACGAATAGACACTTTTTCACTCAACAAATTGCGCCATTACACATTATTCTTTAGCAGGTTGTTTTTCGCGTCTACAGCGTAAAGAAAATGTCGGTATTGTTATTTCACAAGTACTTGAAATTTCGCCATATTATATTTTCGTACTTGGATTTTCTTTTTTGTGCACGAAAAATATCATTTTTACCTATTCTTCGTAATAGATATACGAGGAAACATTTTGTTGTAATTGTTTAAATTATTTCTTTCTTTATTTTAATCCATCGTTTGAGTCGAAATGTAGTTTTCTTTGATCCACGCCTAAAAAATGCTTTAAATATCATGTGTAATGGAAGCCTGATCCAAGTACACATGCATTGCTAGATACTCGTATTAGATACGATGCGAACCGAGCAACTACATCTGCTATTTGCCCGAAGTGTGGTTTAATTATTCCACGATTCGCAAATCGCAATTTAACCCAACTCGAAAACCACATTGTGCAAATTTACCTCCAAGTCACAGTTTACGACAGTTGATTTCGTAAAAACCAAAGTATATAATGATGTCTGTAGGTTTTAACCATTAAAAATGATGTTGAATTGTTTATGCTGTGAAGAAATAGGTTGGTATGTGAATTTCAACAAGAACATAGGTAAAAACTGACAAAACAATTTTTTTAATGGTGCAATGGAAATTGAAAAAGAGTAGAATATCATTTCAAGTACAATTCCTTGTAGCGTACCTATCTACATACCTAGTACATACCCCTACTTACCTACCTAACCAATTCACCATCCAAAAAGTGAATGGAGTTTGGAAAGTTGCATGTGGGGGTGTACCTCCAAAACGACTTCATGAAATTTCTACACCCCCTCCCAGCTCCCTCGATAACTACAACTTAATTTTAGCATAGGATATACTTTTCCTATGAGTAATTCTGCGAAAAGGGACAGAAAATTTCAACACGAAATTCCATCACGTTTGCTTTTAGACATTTTGTCAGACTTTCTTGAACTTGGGAAAAATTTTCAGATTTCCACTGGATTTTTGGAATTGTAAAATTTTAGAGATAATGCTGACTTTTAGATATTTTGTCAGACAAACACTTTGTAAGATTTTTACTGACTTTTTGTACATTGAAAATGTTAGAGATAATGCTTACATTTTGACATTTTTGTCAGACAAACACTTACAGACTTTTTCGACTTGGAAAATATTAAAAATCACGCCAACTTTCCGATATTTTATCTCAGGCAGATTTCATTTTTTCAACTCAGAAAATTACAGAACTCACTCCGATTATTAGATATTTTGTCAGAATTTTTTGGGCTGATAAAAATTTTAAAATTTACACTCGTTTTTTAGATTTGGAAAATTTTAGCTAAATATAAGACATTTTGCCGGACTTTTTTCAAATTAGAAAAATTTTCAGATTTCCACTGTATGACTTTTGGGACTTTGAATCGGTATTTCAAAAAAAATCATACACTGATTTTTGAAGATGAACAATTGAGATTTTTTTAATAATTTAAATTTAAATATTTTTATGAGATGCAATAAAAATGTGTAAAATTATTTTAAATTTGATTTAGATATGAAAAAAAAGTAGGTTGATATATAAAATGATTTGGAAATAGAACAAAGAGCAAAAGCATAAAATTATCCTGTATTTTTTACATTTATGGGTACCTAGTTTAAAAATAGGGCTGGAGGGGGGGTATTTTTTCAAAATTTCATCTCAATTGAGTTTTTTATAGCTTAACCCATAAATTAGTTGAATCAGCGATCTGGTCTGAGCCTTCTTGATGACTGAAATTTTGGAAAAAATGAGGAAATTTTATCTTTTGAGTTTTTTTCTACTAAAATTTTCGCCTTCGTTCAGCTCGGACTATTTAAATTAAATTATTTTGACAACATATTTAATATTTTTTGCACCCAAGTTCATTTTGGTAGATAAATTTCTATGAATTACCCCCTCCCCCCGCATCTACCAGAAAAATCTTGTTTCGGAATTGTTGGTATAATCTTAATCTTTAAAACGATTCAACATTTGAATTTTATACCATTTTTTTTATTTGATTGTTTCATATTTTAAACATTTTTAAAATTTTATGCTTACTTGGGTAAAAAAAATCTTCAATTGAAAGTTTTTAATTTTTTTTAATTGGTAGAAAATTTAATTTATTTTAAATTTTTATTTATTATGCAAATTATGAAATTTTTGCATTTTTAATTTTATCAGATGCAAGCTTTTAGTTTTTCAAAATTTGAATTTCTTTCACTTTTTCATTTTTTCATTTTTTCAATTTTGATTTTTTAATTTTTCAAATTTCAAATATTTTGAAAATTTTATGTTTAATAAATTTGGATTTATTCCAAATTTCAATTTTCATACAATAAGTATTACGTACCTACCTACATTTTTTAATACTCAATTATTCTTTTGGAGAATTTCAAGGAAGATTGGAAATTTTTAGTGTATTTTTATCACTTTTTTTTTGGAATTTTTGAAAATTAATATGCTTTGAGGTTTTTACTTTTTTTCGACATTTCAAAATTTTTTCATCGAGATTTCATCTGTAAATTTTTCAAATATTTACAAACTTCGTTTTTCAAAATTTCATATTTTCAATACTTACTTATTAAATTGTTTAAAATTTAATTTTTTTTAAATTTATAATTTCATCAATTTTTTTGTTCGTCACACCGTGCCGTATAGAACGGCTTTTGAAAATGAGAGTTGAATTAGAGTAAAGTAGGGATTGTAGACCAGTGTTGGAATCGAAAACTCGTAAATTTTGAATTTTTTGGTGGTCATTAGTCATAATTTTTTGAATGCTGTAAATATGGATCTTTCTAGTTAGAATTTTAAACAATGGAAAATTGTGTGGATTATGGAAGTTCTGATATTACTAGTACAAGTTAGCATTGCATATTGAGGGAAGTTTTTTATCGAGAGGAGGGGGTATGCGTGAGTCAGGGTTAGTGAATTTCAATTTTGAAAATTTTCTAATCGCTTTTAAGAAATTTTAAATTTATTCTAAAATTGATTGGAAAATGTATACCTACTTATTGTGCCATCTTAAGAAAATGAAGATAAAAATTAATTTTAATGAATAGCATCTAGTGATCTTTTTGAACAATAATAGTGATAGCCTGAGAGGAAATTCACCACAATTTTATTCAAAAATCTCCAAATTTCAAAGGTGGTTGAACAGAGATGAAAATGAAATATGAGGAAGAAATTGTTACCTGTGTTGAACTTTCAAAAAAACACCTACCTACCCCTCAACTTAAATTTCTGAATCATTAGCTTTTCGATATACTTAATGAACTTTTGAAATTATTATCTATTTCAAGTTACTTGCTTTACCTACTTACCAATAAAAAACACATTTATTATTTCAGATTGCACAATTAGGTAAATAAAAATAAAATGAAACAATAATAAATTCAAAGAAGAATAGAAGTATTTATTTAACACTCCTTTTCATCAGGTAGGCATCTTCCTATCTTCAGATTTCAAGTATTCATCTATTTGCATAATTCTTATTATTTTTCAACTCAGAAATACGTCGGAAATTTATCAAAGCTACCTAATTTTTTTTGGTGTTTAGAAAACTATGCCATAAGAATGAGTATACAATACACATATAAGTGTATTAGACCTATACAGCTAATAAAGCTTTTTTTTTTTTTGCAGTAAGAACTACAAAAGAATTTTTATTTTCAAGAGTACGACTCAACACCAAGTGTAAACTTATTAAAGGTGATATTTTCGCAATCAAAGGCGGATTCACCAGGAAGAAGAAGTTTTTACCGTCGGGCTTTTGAAGTTCGGGACCTTGAACCTTGAAGTTTGAGCGTTTGATAGCTCTTTTCCTTATTCACGTAGGTTATAACGGAACGTCAAAGGTCTGCAACAAAAAATTGAAACGAATCTTCTTTATTAGGTACATGCCACTATATCTGATATATTTGTACATATTGATGATGAACACATCTACCTATTGCAGAAACATTGCATTTTTATACAATATAGGTAAGATACCTAGCTGAAAACGAACCTCTCGAAGCATTCGACGAAAATGAAATTGTGCCATCTTTGAAGGTAAATAAAATTTACGTGTTGAATTTTTAAAATTAAGTTTAATAAAACGCAAGAAAAACACGAAGACAACCTAATAAAGGGGATAATTTAAATTGTATTTCTCTTCACCGCGTATAACTGCAATATTTCAAAGTTGAAAAACGAATTTGTCTGGGTAAAGCGAATTTCTTCCTCTTTTATATATTTTTTTTTTGAAAAAAAGTAAAACCTTGACAGTTGTCTCGAGAACAAAAAATGTACGTAGCAACTTTTTCAAATTATAATTTTTAGCCAAAAACTTTGAATGCAAATCGTATTAAAATACGACCTTTGTTGTTAAATAATAATCATATAGAAAAACGAGTTAACTAGCCTTTCTTCTTGGACCGTATAAAAAAAACCTACTGGCTATAATTTCTGTTTAAAAAGTTCTTCAGGTAATACCGTTACAATTTCGAGCAAACTTTCATTAGAACATTTTCTGCTCTTTTCTAACCATAAATAACTCGTTGGTAAGTTTCCTGCTTGTTTCACTTAGGCTTTATAATTACATGTTTCGCATCAAAGATGATCTTTATTTTAGTTTGCCGGCAAATAAACATAAAACGGATACAGTTAATTAATGTTCGAGTGTACATTGGTTTACCGCAGAATAATCTTATGTAGAGGTGACTTTAGATAAACGTATGGTACCTATACTTAGCTACGTAGGTACGTGCAGTGTAGGTATATTTTTAACTTGACATATTCAACTTCACGACAAACGAGATGTATTATCAATTATCGCAGCACTAAAAATTTACCAAGTTTGAATTTCACCCAGTGAAACATTTCGAGTTATTCAAACTAGGTAGCCGTCAGATAATGAAAATTAGTTGGTTTAAGTAACGTAAAATAGGGTTTTTTTCGACCTTTAGCAGCTATGGGAAGGCAGGAGCTGATGTAATTCTTGCCTCGGTACGACGACTTAATGGTAAATATTTATTCGAGGTGATCCATCAAATCTGTGAAAAAATATGAAAATGATAGATTTTAGGTTGAAACTAAGATTACGTTTACACGATACATGTACAACATAACGGCGATTATGTGAAATACTTTGAGCGATACATTTCACTCTTCTTAATGGAGTTTTTTTTTTCTCAACATCGTAACTCCAACAGAAACGTCTGTTGCTCCGAAATAGGTAGGTATATTCTATATCAAAAAATTTTTAATGCGTAAAGTTTTCCAAAAAAAATTCTCGCAAATTATGCAACCATCTTTGAATTTTTTCGTCCTATTTCGTTAATACCTATTTTACTTACCATATATTTATCGAAGCCATATAACTGGAAAGGTATCAGTAGGGGGAAGGGTCTAAGACTTGAATATATTTTTTTCCTAAAGGTAGGTACCCACAACATTATGAACTGGAAAAAACTGAAAAAAACCCCCGCCCTCACGGTAGAACTCGGAAATTTTTGGAGTGACCAGACCCCTAGAATAAACTTTACCAAGACCGAATTTTTGAACCGTTATTTTTATTTGTCTAGGTAGAGTAAGTACTTTGAAGTTAAATTTCATGTTTCGTGTACCTACCTAAAAGACAAAACTCGAGGTCTACTCATTAGCTGAACTAGGTACCTAATTTTAATTTTCTCATCGTCTCGATTATCATTACACTTGTAAGCACAATGTACATCTACTTCGTTTATACAGACGCTTTTGAAAATAAGGTCAATCCTCAATCGTATAGTGGTCATCTTATTCAGCCTCCGAAAACTTGTAAAACTTAATTGAGACTATTACCTGCGGAGCAACAAATACATTAAAGTGCAACTGTTTAAATTTTTTATTCAATTTTTATTGTCCATACGAAACTTTAACAGTGATTGAACAAGATTTAAAACTTTTCATTCAATCACAATAGGTACGTATTTGATGTTTCGACAATGGCAATTGCCCTACTTATTTACTATATTTTTTATCGAGCTGTTTTTCTTTCAAAGTAATTGTACGGTTATGTATCTTTTGAAAAAAAAATACACGTTTCATTTCCTTATTTTTTTATCATTAGTGATTTTTACCTCTGAAGCAAGAGACGCGAAATCGAGTAGGTTCAGTTTAAATAACCACTCATTTTTATCTTTCAGTCTTGTAAATCAGCGTGCTTGTAAATATTTTGTACTTGCGCATTATTTTTGCCTCGATTTTTTTTTTCATACACTACCGATGAATTCTTCAATTGAAATTTAACATTTTTAATCTAATAAAGAAGCTCATCATCATCGCTATGCTTCATCCCATGACGGATCTGAGGATCATCGAGGTAAAAATGAAATTCTCAAAAATACTCGTTCCTATTTTAAAAAACGTTCTCATTCTCATGCGTAGATATTTAACCCTTTTGTGTTCAGGAGGATTCCGAAACATTAAATTAAAAAATTTTATTCATTTTTCTCTCTTTCCAAATTTTTTTCATGCATAATTACAATTCAAAAAAAAGTTGAAATTTTGACTTCGTAATTCAGATTTTTCAAGTCCTCAAATGACTACAGTGGGAAAATTTTCATACCATACTTTCATAAAATAAAGGTAAAAAATGAAAAGATTCAAAAAGAGGGTTAGACTTGAACTGAAAACTAGCACAGGAAATCAGCTTTTAAATCTTTTCAGCACTTTTTGGAAAAATTGGGTAATATTTTATTTAAGGAGCGGGTAAAATTTTCTGAGATTCTACTTCGTGCATCATCTAGTGAATATTTCTGAGGAAAAAATTTCATTTAATGCATTTTTCGAATAGGAATAGATGTCAATTCTTCTCTCGAATTTTTCATCTTTGATTCTTGTGTCGAGATCAAGGAATGTCTACCCTTACATTTATTTTAGCACAAGAATCGCCATTTTTCAAAAAACACTGGTTAATCATGAAAGCTGATTTCCTGTGCAAATTTTCAGCTCAAATCAAAAACTTTATTCTTTCAATCTCTTCATTTTGTTTTTCATTTCATAAAAGTCTGTAAAATTTTCAGTTTTGGATCGTTTGAAATATCTGAATTATAAGCTCAAAATTTTATTTTTCTGTTTTTTAAATGACAGTAATACAAAAAATTGGAGGGGTGAAAATAGAAATTTTTTACTACATCTTTTTTATTTTTTGCATAGAGTAACTATAATTGAGTCTAATTTTTTTCAATTTGTAGCAAGTATTATTTAGGAAAATAAGAGCAGGTAAGTATAATCTTCATGTGTGAGATTTCCAATTTTCACCTATGAAAATGATCTCGTGCAATTAATTTTAATTCAGTCTAGGTACGAGTACATGATGCAATTAAAAAGTTTCAATTTTATCCATCAGATCTCTGGTGGGCAGGATTGAAGGACTTAACTAGGAAACATGAAAACGTTTTGGTGAGTAGTTCCATGTACCTAATATTTTTCCTCCAAATTTTCATGATTGAACTTTTAAATTGAAATCAACGTTTCTGATGGAATGGAAATATTTTTATGAAGGATCTCACCACCATCGCCATGCTACATCTCACAGCAGGTTCAAAGATCATCGAGGTAAAATTTGAATTATCAAAATTCTTACCCACAAACGTACTTGTACTTATCATTAGATAGGTACATATTTAATTAAGTGGGTCGATATAGTTAAAACGTTGTAGACTTGTAGTGTGCAATTGAATGAAATCTTTTCCTCTGATTTTTCATAAACGTACTCACTGATGAATTTTTATATTGAAATCATAATTTCTGATGGAATGGAAATTTTTTTTTACCAAGGATCTCACCACCATTACCATGACTCATCTCATAGCATATTCACGGATCATCAAAGTAAAAATTTAATTCTCATAATGAATACTTCTCTAAGTATATCTAATCAGAAAACAACCTCGTAAGTAGATACCTAGTTACTTACGTACACTAAGAACGTTTTAGTGCATGTAATTACTTAGGGGAAAGGTCCAGCCCCTGGACAGGTCAACCAGCCCATGGACAGTCATTTTTTCACACGATGGCGTGTATTTTCTCAATTTTTTTTTTGTTAATATGTGGTAACAGTGTTATTACAAATTAACAAAAAAGTTTTGAGGAAGTGCACCCCATCGTATGAAAAAATAACTATCCATGGGCTGATGGATCTGTCCATGGGCTGGTGGATCTGTCTAGGTGCTGGACCTTTTCCCCTATACGAATTATTTTTACACTTACTTTTCATATTCCTATCCAATGAATTTTTAAACTGAAATTCAACTATATGAAGGAATTCACCGCAAAGTTTCCTTTCGCAGCGGATCCATTGCTGAGCAAAGTAAAAAATAGTTCTTTAGGCTATTTCTATTTAGCAAACGTTTTCATATACGTAGCTATTCACCTAGTAACCATTTCAGTGTGTAACAGATACACTAAGCAAGCGTGTGATAAAACATCATCAAGACGATTAAGACGATCGTCGAGAAGCTTCCATATTGATCATTCCTTAAACCATATCGTAGGAGGAAGACTAGCAGAGCCCAGAGAGTATCCTCACATGGTAAAACATGAAATCTGCTGTTTACCTACCATTTCTCTCGACAAATTAAATATTTTTCAACGTGTTGTTTTCAATACAGGTGTTGGTAACCTCTGAGAAACATTCTGGTGGTGTTTGGTGGCCTTGCGCAGGCTCTTTGATAAGTGAAAACTTTGTACTGACTGCTGCACATTGCGCTAGTGACCCGTGAGTGAACGTTTTTTTTGTAAAGTTATGAAACGACATACAAATTTACGAGACAAATCCTACAATAATAATCATTTTCGCTCAAGTGATCCAACATGGGTACGCTTTGGTGAAATGGATTGGACAGTTACCGATGAAGATTCAGCAACGGTTGATTACGCGATAGAAGAAATTTTTATGCATCCGAATTTTAACCCTGAAAATTATCATAATGATATTGCTTTACTCAGATTTCAAGGCTTGTCCACATTCAGCAATTATATTAGACCAATATGCTTGAATATATTGGAAGATAGGCCTGATCAAAAGTTTATTGCTACTGGATGGGGACACACCACATACAAAGGTGATAATTCATTTTCAATTCTCACTGAGTAATATCGGATATTTAAGTGACGTATTTAAGGGAGGCCAGATTGCCTGGAGTCCCTCTCTCACCATGACGACTAAAAAGTTGAAAAAAATGATGAAATTTCAGCTTTTGAATGTCTTAGCTACCTACCTAATTTAATAAAATAATGGATATTTTTTTTAATTTTTACAAAATCACTATTTTTCACAAGGAGCCCCCTTAAATGGCCATCTGGCTATACTCGGATAGATAGATATATGAAATTTTTTGTAGGTCAAAAAAGCCCAGAGTTACGTAGTGTGGAATTGGGCCTACAAAATACTGAAAAATGCGATTCAGTATATGGCTCTGAATTTGTTGAAAAAACAATGCTTTGTGTTGGATATGCTGCTGGAGGAAAAGACACATGTCATGTATGTACCTAATTTTCATGACATACTTACAACACAACACTACTTACAAACAACTACCTAACAGATTTGGGGGAATCTTCCTCTAAAGCTTCTTCTTGAGTACATTAGGTACATTAGGTATGCATTTATATGCTTAGATGGAATGATACCTATTCAATCACGACTTTTTGTCAATAATCAGGGAGATTCCGGTGGTCCTTTGGTAATTATAAATAATCAAGCTGAATGTTCAAGGAAGCCTATGTACACACAAGTTGGAATTGTATCGCAGGGAAGGGAATGTGGTTCACCAGATATACCTGGAACGTATACGAAGATATCATACTACATTCCGTGGATTGAGAACATTGTTTGGAATAATATTTGACAGTTGACAATGATGAGCTATTTATTGTTGATTCTTAAGTATTTTTTTTCTTGTTTATACCATTTTTCGAACTTTACTTTTTCTAATGTTAACTGTATTTTGAATTTTCATATATTAAGGTATTTGTATAATAATCTGGTAAACTGTTCCTAAATTGTAGACGCTAAAGGCCAAGTAGTCGGGCGTCTCAAAATAAATATTTCTATCTATCTATCTTTGTTTGTATCTATAAGATAAATAGTTTGCCTTAACTGAATCAATAGATATGTAATACCATGCAGGGTGTAGCCATTGGTTTTCAATGAAAAGTTTGACTATCACAGTAACAATCTGGTTAATTCCGAAAATTTTGTAAAAATTAATAATTTTGCAAAAGTTGAAAATTTTGTAAAAATTGATAATTTTGTAAAAATTGAAAATTTTGTAAAAATTGAAAATTTTGTAAAAATTGAAAATTTTGTGAAAATTGAAAATTTCGTAAAAATTAAAAATTTTGCTAAAATTAAAAATTTTGTAGAAATTGAAAATTTTGTAAAAATTAAAAATTTTGCTACAATTAAAAATTTTGTAAAAATTGAAAATTTTGCTAAAATTAAAAATTTCGTAAAAATATAAAATTTTGCAAAAGTTGAAAATTTTGTAAAAATTTAAAATTTTGCTAAAATTAAAAATTTTGCTAAAATTAAAAATTTTGCTAAAATTAAAAATTTTGCTCAATTTGAAAATTTTGTAAAAATTAAAAATTTTGTGAAAGTTGAAAATTTTGTAAAAATTGAAAATTTTGTAAAAATTGAAAATTTTGTAAAAAT
>FIZU01036606.1:0-12706 GCA_900064475.1 Pseudococcus longispinus
TTATTTTGTCCATTTTTCGTGTCCGCAAAAAACGTCACGAAATTCCTTGACGATGAGTCGATGACTCTTAGATATTTTGTCTGACTTTTTTGGAATTTGAAAAATTTTGGAGATAATGCTGAATTTTAGACGTTTTGTCTGACTTTTTTGGACTTAAAAAAAGACAAGACATATCCATGTACCAATATGTCCGCTTGAAGAATGGATCTATCTTTTTTCTAAGTTCAAAAATTTAGACCTTTTTGTCCATTTCATAAAAAATGGAATTTTTCACCAAAAAATACATTTTTCACTAGAAATAACATTTTTTACTAAAAATGACATTTTTCACTAAAAATTTGTCATTTTTAGTAAAAAATGTTATTTCTTGTGAAAAATGTCGTATTCGTGAAAAGTGCACTCTGCTCGTGCGCTGTACCGAATGTCTTGTCTTGTTTTGTTTAACAATAATTTACTAAAAAATGGCATTAGTTCACTAAAAAAAAAAACATTTTTTTCACTTTAAAAAAATAACATTTTCACTAAAAATAACATCAATTCATAAAAAAATGGCCTTAGTTCACGAAAGTAACATTTTTTTTATAAAAAATGGAATTTTTCACTAAAAAATACATTTTTTACTAGAAATCACATTTTTTACTAAAAATGACATTTTTCACTAAAATGACATTTTTTCACTAAAAATGACATTTTTTTTTACTAAAAATGACATTTTTTACTAAAGATGACATTTTTACTAAAAATTTGTCATTTTTAGTGAAAAATGTTATTTCTTGTGAAAAATGTCATATTCGTGAAAAGTGCACTCTGCTCGTGCGCTGTACCGAATGTCTTGTCTTGTTTTGTTTAACAATAATTTACTAAAAAATGGCATTAGTTCACTAAAAAAAAAAAAAATTGACAGTTTCTGTAGTTTTTACCACATTTTCAACAATGTTCGTGATTTGAGTGATTTCATCGTATTTTAAATGATAAATGAAGATCTTGATGATTTTCACACTGTTTAAACCACTTTTGCAGTTCGAAATTTTTCAAGTTTAAGAAGTCATCTGTCGATCTTGAAAAGTTTCAAATCCAGAGGCACGAAATTTCACAGAAATTTCTCCCCATCCCCTCGGGTTGTAAGTTATTTTCATGTGGAAACTAATTCTCGTTTTTTTCCCCGCAGGGTATCACCGTGTAGTTCAACGCAAAGAAATCGAAAGCTCAATAATAGAAACGTTCTGGATTGCGTTGGTTTTCCATTAGAAGAAAATGATCGAGTGGACGAGTATGGTAGACGTGTCACTACTGCCACACAAACAACACTGGTACGTTTACATATTATGCCCTTTTCAATTACGTTTTTATCTGTTTATAAATCAAATTCTAATTCGATTTCTTGTACTGTGATTTTCCAGCCAAAAACCAAACATCAACGGCCATACGGTTGGCAAAAAGAAACCGGCCATTATCAAATACCGCATCACAATTCGTACGCCGTTGCGATAAACGGCGTGTCGTCTAGAACGTGTTCAAAATACGGTAGCTTACCATACGACGGAGCTTTTTACCACGACAGCTATCCACCGCCTTGGCTTCAGCGTTACGGTGGTCAAGTGCCTCCGCGAACCGTGCCCACGGTTTTAGACCGGCATCGCGAAGTTCGCAGATGCACCGTTGATAGCGAAGAAACTGTGTTGAACACGGTACAGGAAACAGTCGACGAAGATCCGGCCAACTTTTCGGACGACTCGCTGGAAGACGCACTGCCGCCCCCGCCTCCCGCATCTTTAATGCCGCAGAACAAAAGAGGCAGCATAGCTTGGGAAGTTTCATTGGAATCGGATAACGAAGCTTTAATGATACCTGGCAGCACGAAAGTTGTCGGCAAAAGTCACCGGAAATCTATCGATCATTCTAGTAATTATCTGACTTTTTTTTTTTGGCTGAATTTTCTTACGAGTGGTGCACTTTTGTTGAGTTGATGTCGAGGTTGTGGTACGATTTGTTTGTATCATTGAGTCTTAATTTTACTGTTGAGGATTTAAAAGGCAGGGTGGGTTAATTTGGTGTCATTTTTATTTGTTCGTAAAATGGTTGCCCTTTTTTTTTCATTTTTTTTTTCGTATTTGAAGAAAGAAAAGGGAAGAAAAACTGTTTGAAATTTTACAAATGTGTAAAGGGTTATGTTTTGTGTTCATATGTAAATTTTTTGGTGAGAAGTTCCATAAAAATTGCGTTTCCACATAAGCTGATGAACCCCGAAGTCCAAACCCACTCTAATAAAAAAATTGTATTGTAAGGTTTGAAAATATTTTGAAAAAATTAGTAATTTTTGAGTCCAAAATCGGAACGAATGAGAACTTTGTTTGAAATTTCGAAAATATTGCCTAAATTAGAATATTTTATAAAGTTTATTGGTATTTTCTAAATACCAAGTAATTATGCTTATAATACAATGAGCTCAAAATGTCGAAAATTTTGTAAAACTCTCTCTAGAAAATATTGAAAATAGATTTCAAGTCGTTGAAATTCCATTCAAAAATTCTCATCAATACCTAGGTAATTTTTTATGCATGTCTTCAGATTTTAATGGCGGTGGGAAATCAGTCTTGGAAAAATAAGGCCAAATATTGATTGATTTTCTAGGCCGTTTTTTTGAAAATTATCTAAGCATTTCAAACATTTGCTGATTTTTTTGAGGTAATTTTGGGTTTCCCAGTTGAATTGTGAAATTTCTACCACGTCGACACCATGTATACATGAGTGTTCTAGGAATAGTCAGCCATTGGAGAGATTTGGATGCGACATGGTACTACTAGAATAAACTTCAGATCGACAAGTTGCCGATCTCGAATATTGCAAGGGACAAAATGATTTCTTTTCAAGAAAAATCGAATCAATATCGATTTTCTACTATGGGAATGAGTGATGCTTTGAAAATTGAATAAATTACTTAGCCCCTTCGATTTTGGAGTTGGACAAAAAATCGTGGTATGAAAAATTGTTCAATTTTTAAAGTATTACCTATTCCCATAGTTGAAAAATGGTTTCAAATCCTTTTTTTTCTATGCCAGAAAATTTTTCCCTTCAATATTCGTGATAGACAACTTCTTCATCTGAAGTTGTTTTTAGGGGCAGGGATTTATATATCCAAGTCTCTTGTATAGCAGACCAATCTTGGAATCGCCCTTATTTTAGTATTCTTTCTCAGAAAAAATTGATTTGAGATTTAAAAAAAAAAAAAAAAAATGAAATTGAAATACTTTATGAAATATGACTTTAATTAAGTTTAACGTTGCATAATTAGTTTCACCTAATTGAAAATGAGTTGTGCAAATATTTTTCCAAATTGACCTCGTCCAGCCCCCTCCCCCCCAGAAAAATTTTCATTTCCGACTAAATTTTTTTAAAATGGGAAAATACTGGAGAAAAAGTTGCGATCCAAAAAAAATGTATCGTATTTTTATTACTTTTTTTTCATATACTATTTTATCAAATCAATTCGATCTGAAAGGGCCAGAGTGGGGAGAGTAGTTAGAAATTTTTTTTGAATTTTTTGTCTAAAAATTGAAGAAAAATACTTGTACTTCTGGAAGCAATTTAAATACTTTCCTTTTCTATACAGTCTTTTTACTGAAGTCTACCGAATTCATTTTAGCAAATTTTGGAGGGGAGGAAAAAGTATGGGATATGGCCTGAATCGCTAAGCATTATTTTTATAAATATCGTTATTGAAAATGTTTCAGAAAATGATTTTTTCTCAAAAAAATATTGAGAAAGATGGTAAAATACTCTAGTTTTGATATAAAATTGTGATTTTTCAAAAAAAAATTGCTCAAAAATTCTCAACTGCCATAATTTTTTTTGAAATTTTGTTGTAAAAAATTTGTTTTACCCATATTTTTTCGATACAGTGTCACATTGCATTTTTTTTCTCGGATAATGAATAAGAAATATGAAAGATTGAGCATATTTCGAATTTTACCCCAAATTTTCAATGAAAAGTCAATTGAGAGCGTTTAGAAAAGCTGAAAAAATTGCTCAGGATTTTTTGAAAGTAATTTTGAACGATTTAGAGATTTTCCAACATTTTGATTGGCAGCTCTTATCACTGTAAATTCTTTCAATAGTTGATGAAAAATGCATTACGTGGCGTTTTGATCAAAATTTATTATAATACTTTCATGAAAAATTATGGAAAATTTCGTGGTATTGGCTCATGAAAAAAAATCGATGTGCAGAAAATAGATTGTGATTGTAGTTGCTCGTAAATATTTTTTCTTGTTCTTGTTTTCAGTTCCAAAATATTGACCAATTTGTAATTTTTTTCGTATGCATTTCTCCCTCTTTTTCTTATTTAATTTTACAAAAAAAATAAGGAAAGAAATGAAAAAGTCAGTTATTTATTAATAGTCAGGTTTTTCCCCTTGAAAATCAAGACTCAGTCTTCAGGTCTATTAGACGACCAAGTTGAAAGATTGCCTAATTAAAAAAATTTCCATTCATAAATTTTTTACTCATTATAAGTATGTATTTTGTTCACCTAATAAGAAATCAGATTTCATTACGACTCAATTACCACCATTATTGTAACCTTAGCCAAACACAGGGGCAAGGTATGTGATTTATGAATCACATATGTTAATACAAACGCATTTTTTTTCAAAAATAACCATTCTTCGATGCCCCGGTCACGTTAATAAGCTCGTTTATCGGCTCAACAATGGTTACCATTTGTATTGTTCTTTTCACCTTTTAAAACGCACGTTTAGCTTATTAAAATATTTAAAACGTGCAGCTTCGGTCGACATAAAATATTATAATTACGTTTACATAATAGTATAGAATTTAGTGGCGGTATTTCATTAATATTACAACGTGTATTAACTTCTTACAGGTACGGGTTCGTTGAACGCGTTGAACATATATGATGACTGGCCGGAGCCGCCGAATGGCACAGACGATTCGTTGAACTGTTTAACTTCAGATACGGATTTAGATAGTGTAGCAAATGATACTTACCTTGCTTTAGACGTATCGAAGAAATCGAATTTTAACGGAGGAACTTATGTTATTCGAAGAGGCAATAGAAAAGATCGTATTCAATTGAGCGAGATGAAGACGCCGACCGAACGACATCCGCCGATTAGTCCTTCGTACATGAATGGCGAAACCGATCTCAAAAGGTAGAGTTGGAGTAGCGTTGGGTTGTTTTAGTGGTGCCTCAATTTCGCACATTTTGATTCTGAGTAATAAGATATTGAAATAAAAAAATTGGTTGCTTTTACTAATTAATTTTGAGCTAAATAATTATCTCAACGCCTAATCCAAAAGACGACCCACGGGGTGAAGGGATCAAAATTGATGATTTTATCTAAATTTTGTAGCTTTTTTGACCTCCCAAATCGGTTTTTGATTTTATTTTAAAAAAACTTGAGAGGGTTCACAATTAAAATTTTGAACTTTTAAATCGGATATGTGTATTTTTTTATCTCTGGAATAAATTTCTTAAGTAACTTGAGGTCGAACCATCGACGTGGTCTCAGTAAAGTGAGTGGAGTAGGAGGAGGAGGACTTGAAAGCAGACCTAATGGAGCGAGGTGTCAAAGTCTAAATACAGACCAGCTCACATAGAACGTCGATGATTTTAAAAGTAGAAAAAAAACTTGGGGCTGCAAAAATTTCAAAAACCATGTCTCCTGGGAAAAAAACGTTGTTTTCAGCAGAAAGAAAATTTCAAGCTCTAAAATTTTGATTCTCATCATTTTTTTTCATACTGCCCTTAATTTGGCCAACAAATCTCATTTTTATGGGAAATTTAGCCCATATACAAACTCGATGGTTTTGAAAATGAAAAAAATTCCAGATCCGTTACCCCCCCCCCTCCTTTGGATTTTGAGGGTAGGAGTGATGCGAAAAAATTGTGCCTAATTTGTGCTGTAAAACCCAGAATTTGTGCTCTCCACCTTTCCAAGATATTCAAATTTGAATTTTGAGGAGTCAGAGTAACGCAGCCCCCAATTGGAATTTTGATTTGAAAGTGGTGTCGAAAAATTGTCCTCAATTTGTGCTGTTCCTCTTCTCGACTTATTGGCAGGGGGGGGGGTGTCCCTGCCCAAATGAAATTTTGAACTGAAAGTGGTGTCAAAAAATTGTCCTCAATTTGTGATGTAAATTTTCGAATTTGTGCTCCTCCCCTACTCGACTTATTGGCAGCGGGGAGGGGGGAGGGGGGTCCCGCCCAATTGAAATTTTGAACTAAAAATGGTGCCAAAAATTGTGCTAATTTGTGCTGCAAACCGCGCCTTCTTAACTCACCCCTCCCCTCAGATATGAGGCAATTTCCAAATTTCTGGCCAAACTAAGGGTCCTACGAAAAAAATGCTAGGAATAAAAATTGTAGAGTTTGAATTCTCCTTCTGCTTAAAGTGATCAATGCTTTCCAAGGTGGGTTAGCTTTCAAGATTTTTGCAATTGAAGTTTTTGTTTTTAATTTTTAAAATCGTCGACCTTTGACCTGCGGAAGTTCGGACTATGAAGAAAAAAAAACAAAAAATGAGAAATCAATCCAAATATGGATTCCAGAAACTGAAAAACATACACCTGCTTGATGATACATAATTGAAAATTTCCCCAAATATTGAGCTGAGCTTCTCCACACACCTTCCCCTCGCCCTGTCCAAGTTACTTTCGATTTTTGGCATAGGATATGCTTTTGCTATGGGGAGTGATCTCGTGGAAAATTCCGTGACGAAATTGTGTAACGCTGACTTTTAGAGATAATGTCAGACTTTTTTGGACTTGAAAAAATTTTAGAGACGATGCGTACTCTTAGACATTTTATCGTACTTTAATTTTGGACATTACCTTTAGGCATTTTGTCAGACTTTAACTTTTAAACATTATGTCAGATTTTTTTTGGAGTTGGAAAAATTTTCAGATTTCTACTAACTTTGAGACATTATGTCAGATTTTTTTGTACTTAAAAAATTTTCTGTGACGAAAATCCGTGACGAAATTGTGTAACGCTTAATTTTAAACATTATGTCAGACTTTTTTGGACTTGAAAAAGTTTTCTTATAAATTATGTCAGACATTTTTTAGTTTGAAAATATTTATTTGTTTCATTTTGCAAGACATTTTCAGAATTTGAAAATTCTTTAGTTTTCCAGTGACTTTTAAATATTATGTCAGATTTTTTTGTATGTACTTGGAAAATTTTCTGTGACGAAATTCCGTGACGAAATTGTGTAACGCTTAATTTTAGACATTATGTCAGACTTTTTTGGACTTGAAAAAATTTTCATATAAATTATGTCAGACATTTTTTAATTTGAAAATATTTATTTGAGTCATTTTCCAAGAAATTTTGTGAATTTGAAAATTTGTTAGTTTTCCAGTGACTTACATATTATGTCGGACTTTTTTGGACTTGTACTTTTTGGAATTTGAAAAAGTATCAGATTTTTTTTAGTGACTAAAATGATACTAGAAATTGTACTCGAGAGGTCAAAGAAATAAAAAATATCCTTGTTGATGCGTTACTCGATAACGTTGAAAAACTGTGATTTTTGGTAACCCCTCCCTCCTCCCTCGTCTTTCCAGAGCACAGCAAGCTTTCAGTCTGAAGTTTTCTCTTCAAAAATAAAGTTCAGAGGGAACACATTAATATTCAATTTGAAAATTTTCAAACTTTGGTCTCGGACCCCTCACTCGATAACGTCGAAAAATTTCGATTTTTGGGCCATCCCCTCCCCTTCTATCTTTTCTACTTTATCAGAAATCAATTCCAGAAGTCAAAAACTGTACCTACTCATTGATATCAGACTTGAAATTTTTCAAAATTTTGACTCGAATCACACCCCCCCCCCCCCCCCCCCCCCGTTCTAGGGCAACTTTCCAGTTCTTTGGTGAAATGACGTCAGAAACGGACTTGGGGGTCAAAAAACATACATTTTGATACCTCACTTGATTGCGTCAAAAAGAAATTCAATTTTCCTGATCCCTAGGGACATGCTCGGTGTTTTGGTCAAGGGTCGAAATAACGCCGGAAACGGATTCAGGGACCTCGAAAATCTGAAACAAGTCGAAATGTTCGAAAAAAGTCCTGAAATAAGGATTAATCACGGGATTTAATGTCAATGTTGACTCAAAACAGAGAAAATTTCCAGAAATTGAAACGTTATAACTCAAAGTGGTTTTTTAAAAGTTGAATATTGAAGAAAGAGAAATTGTTTTGAGTAAAAACATTCATATTTTTGGAAAGCGAAGCCTTTTAGGTTTTTAAAAATGTGTTTGATCACCTGAAATGGTCAAAAGATTGTGTCCAAAAAAAAAAAAAAACGTTCAAAATGTAAAAATTTCTTCAGCTCTTATTTTCGACAAATTGACATTATTACTCCGAATGTGCGATTTTAACGAGCAAATATTGTTATTTGACAAGTTCTACAGAATCTAGGTATAAAGCATCCTGTGGATACTTCCTACCATGTTTTCCTCGTATGTATAATGAACCTCTGCTCAGGTTATAAAGCGTAGTAAAAAATTAAAATAAGCGTAGGTGCGTTCGTTCTACTCTCTTGGCTGGTTTTACGACGACCGTACGCATAAATCGTGCAACTTTGTGCCATCCATGAATATTTAAACGAATTCAAAATGCGCCCAGATACCTTTGATTATACTCGTATTAATTATTTAGCTTCGAGACGACGTCGTTTTATACTTATAAACTCGTTAAGAGAATATATTTTAGAGTAAAATTTCAATTTTTACCCCTCGCTGTTACCTTTACTAATCTACTTTTATTTACTCGTGTTGTACAGGTGTAGCTCGACTTTTGACAATATTAAAACGTTACTGAAACGAGGCCTAGTCGAAGGATTAGACGACTCGCCGCCGGATTTCCATCCACCCAGACCGCCAGTATTAGGACGAGGAATATCGTTACCAAATATCCTCAGTGACAGTATTTACGAAACCGAGACTAAAACTAGTTTCATAAGTAAAGACGCCGACGAATCGATTAGCTCGATCGAACAGCTGCTGGAAAATTCGTCTACGCGTAAAACCGCCATAGCCACCGCCACCGAATCTTCGGATAACTTGGCGGAAAAAAGCGTCTGCACAGAGGACGCCGGCGTCGATTACGTCGTTGAGAAGCAAAGCGTCGCTGTTCAAGTATCCGCCGATTTTACCCAATTGAACAAGGAAATCGCCGAACAAAGTATTAGTTGCCAAACGGATAACGAAGAATTGAACTATTGCGTTCACAAGGCGGTCAACACGGCCGAAAATATCACATCGACTAGTACGTTCAAAAGAGATAAGAATACCAAGAATGAGACCGAGTATCTCAAGACGAACGGTAATGTGGACGAGAAAGATGCCAAATTAGATTCGTCTATCGAAGATTTACTCAATTACGAAAAAATCGACGATAAGAAAAAAGAGCTCAAGTTGGAAATAGCCAAACAAGAGATAATTCGCGATAGTTGGAGTTCAATCAGCGTTATACCAGAAGTACACAAAGTTAAAGTGAACGAAAGTATGAAAAATTTATGTAATGGGGTATCGGAGAAGCCATGTGGAGATTTTAGAGTCAACGTGGAGATTCTACCTCACGAATTCGGTCCTTTACCGCCATCTCCCGTTGAAGAAGTCGAAGACGAGTATTCGGATATTTTGCAATCTGTACCAGTGAATAGGAAATCTGATAGTTTGAATAATGATTCGGTGTATCGACGTAGCAGCAGGGCCAGTGTATCCGGTTCTATTCGTAGCAATAGAGCGCCCGAGATTCCTCCGCATCGAGAACAAACGTCTAGCTTGAAGACCAGATCGGTCGATGGTGGATTTACCAGAAATCACAGGACGCAGTTTCTAGGATCTCGAAAAGAAGTAATTATTTGTGATCGAATTAGCTCGGTTGCGAGTTGAAATTTATTCATAAAGTGGGGAGTTGATTTATTTTTATTGGACAATTGATTGTTCTTTTTATGTGTTGATGAGCTGGTATTGATTTTGTGAACAAATTTTCAAATTCGTTGGGGGTGAGGGAGAATGAAGTTGATTAAATATTGGTGAATTCGTTCAAAAAAATTTATCGAATTTTCTGAAATCAATTCGAGTATTGGTAACATTGAGTTTAACCAAAGAAATAATTATATATTAGATTTTTAAAAAAAACAAACAAAAAAATGATCTAAGCATAGCCTAATTTTAATATTTTTTTTTAATAGATGATAATGACTTCAATTCCTAAACCTAAACACTTTTTAATATATGGGTTAAAAAATTTTAATAGAATCTTTCTTTGAAATTTAATTTTAATTATTTTTTACTTGTGAACTGTAAAAATATGCAGTCTTGAAATTCTGGCTTTAAATCAAATTGATAATAGGAAATATTTAAAAAAAAAAAAAGTATAAAATGATAGGAACTATGTTCTCAAAATCATTCAATCCAAAAATGATTCTATTTTCAAATTTTATTTGTGTAACAAATGATGAAGTGAATTTGTTTTTGTTTGTTTTTTTTTTTAAATAGCCAAAAAGTAAGCCTAATTAATATTGTGATAGACTATTATTTTATTTTTATTCTAAATACCTTCACAATATTATTTTAAACGTGAAATTAATGCAAACTAATAACAACGTTACGTATATTTTCAGGTCCCAGTCGAACGTAGAACTTTACCTACCGATCTGCCCGGAACTTCTTATCGTCGACCATTCCAAAAACGTGGTTCTCAATCGCCGAAAGACGAAAATGCACACGTATCTTGTTCGTTACCAGAAACCCCTATTTTTGCCAGGGGTTGCGACATTCCAAGAACTCCTCTTCGTAGTACTACTGATAAAGCTAATACGTCGAGACCAGCTTCACGTCTGAATGGTGGGTTACTTACCCAAGGAGTTGTAATTCTATTGATGAATAATTACTTTGTTGCATGATTTTGAGAAATATTCAGAGGAAAAACGTTCATTTTGTGTTTTGCTCTTGAAGTAATCTCCCAAGCAGAAGAAATATCTTCTATCGTTTGGAAATTTTTGTAGATCTTGAGACAAAACCTCTTCGTGAGGTGAAATTTTCATGTTTTGACTTCGTATCAGTAATAGAAGTTACTTTTTTGGTATTTATATATTTTTTTAAAATTTTATTTCGATTTTGGTACTTTTTGTTTCTATTTTATCTCCAAAATATGAAAGTTTGACTTGAAGATGCAAACCAAAATTTAAAAAAATCCTTCAATCTTCAAAAATTATCTTTGAAAAATCTTTTAAAATCATTCACGTTTTATAAATAATTTTTTTCCACCCTCACTTGAGTTTCCATCAAAAATTTGTTCTAAAATTCGAGATAATCTTTTTTCATTTTTTTTCTAAGACTATTCGGAAAATTTTTTCCATAACAAAATTGAAAATAATAATGTTTGTGTTTGCTTCCAAAAAAATCTCAATTTTTAAGGCAAAAACAGACATTTTTAAATAAATGTTTCTCACGGCTGTTGATCAGTAAAATTTTTACGTCACGAAATTTTGTTACTCTGCTTGATCTTTTGAACTTTGAAGATTTCAGAGGTTCTCTTGAACCAGCTGACTTTTTGGACTTGAAAAATAGCGGATTGTCAATGTCAAAGTACCTACTTCAAACATTGTACATTTTTAGAATTTTCATAATGATTTATAATATGATCAAATTGGGTCAAAAAAATTGTGAAGATGGTTGAAAATTCGGTTAAAATGATTGAAATTGTTATTAAAATTTGTAAAAAATATCGCACGAATGACTTCAAAGTAATGAAAATTGTCGAAAATGTACCAATAGTTGAAATTTTCATGAAAATCATTTGAAATGTGAAAAAAATCATGAAAGTTGTAGGAAACGTTTTCTAAAATTGTTGAAATCTCAACAAGAATTTTGTAAAAGCGTTCCCAAAATAATAAAATTGTCAAAAATATCTCTAAAATTTTAAAAATTAGTGAAAAGATGATTAATTTAAATAGACACCACGTTATAAAAACTGTCGTAATTCGTGTAAAGATTGCTAGGTATAATTTTCATAAAAATTATTTGAAATATGCAGTGACGGTGAGAGGGGGATCCAGAAGGTACATTTGTACCGGGCCCGGACTTTTTCCAAGGGCCCGCGGGCCAAACGGTCAAAGGATTGAAACAAAAGAAAATTCTCAAAGTTTATTGTCATGAGTTCGCATTCAGTGATGACTAAGAAAATTTTAAAAATGAATTTCGAATATTTGTTTAGCAAAATTTTTCGCCCTCGTTTCGCTTGGGCTTTCGTTTTTATAAAAAAGTGAATATTTTTTTAGGACCTGCACAAATTTTGGACCCAAGGTGTGTACCAGTTGCGAAAGTTGCGAAAAAGTCGCGAAATTTGCCCAAAAAAATCATAAAGTCATGAAATTGGTCTCTTTATTTCTTCAAAACTATTTTGCTGTATGAAAATATGATGACATTTCTCTTTTTAGACGCCTTTTCCAAAAATTTTTGCCCTCGCTTCGCTCGGGCTCAATATATTCTTTTCTTTTAATGGAATAATGTATGTTTTCAAACATTTCAAGTTTTTTTTGCCTTTCGAATAGCTGTCTGAGTGACCCAAAAAAAGATAACCAACGTGTGGCATGCATCGTGTCATAATCATAGATTTAAATTAAATTACACGAGGATAATATCTGGAAAAAAGTTGCGAATTTCGGTTTTC
>FIZU01036620.1:0-14525 GCA_900064475.1 Pseudococcus longispinus
ATTTTTGTCCCGATCGGGTCGGGTGCGAATTTGACCATCTTACCAGGAAAGGCTCTTTGAATAAAGATCAAAGCCTGTTGAAAACATGTCTGGGTTTTTTGATAAAACGATATCAAGTACGAACTTGAGAGGTCAAAAAACATGTTTTTTTGATACCTCGATCAATAATGATGGAAAAATTTGAATTTTGCTCCCCCCCCCTTCTATCATTTGGTCACCCTTTTGAGGCTTCAGCTCGAAATTCCCTCAAAATTAGATTCCAGAGATAAGATACGCTTTTTGATATTAAATTCAAAATTTTATAAAATTTTCATTCACCCTCCCCACTTTTGTTGACGTGTCCTTTTGATTATTTTTTAAAGCAAAAATTAAATTTTTAGAAAAAACAGAATATAACAGAAATGTGAAGCTTTTTTCTGGCCAATCCGAGGTCGCTGATGAGGAATTTGGCATCCACCTCACTAGGCCAAGCTTCGTTTCCGAAATTTTGCCAATTCTCGGTTCGAAAATGCGATTTTTGCTGGAAGAAGAGACGTACCTACGACAAAAATTAATGCGAGATTCATGAGATGCGACCCAGAATTGGTCAGAAATTTTGTCGCACTCTTGTTTTTGGAAAATTATCCAAATCGCACGTGACAAAATGGTCACTCGATAATGATCTTTTTTTCAGGACATTGTGATAAAATATAATTTCCTAAATTTATTAATTGAAATTTTTAACCGTTAATTTGGTTTCTTCCTTTTCCGAATGGTCTCTCAAAAAATCGCGAATAATTTTGGTTTGTTCAAAAAAAATTTGACCCATCATTCTCCACTTTGACAATATCTGTAATAAATTCGAATTCATTAGTCTCTACATACAGAGTGGTCCATTTATAAGGTCAATGGTTCTTTAAAATTGAATTTTTGGCAGGGGTTCGAAAAATGAGGGATTTTCCAAAGTGATGGATTTTCCAAAAATTGTTTACATTAATTCGTTTAATCATTTTTGTCAACCTTTTTTTGTTAAAAAAAAATTCAAATTGAAAATTTTTTTGACGGGGGTTCGAAAAATGTGGGATTTTTTAAAGTAAAATATTTTCCAAAATTTGTCAACATTAATTTTTTTAATAATTTTTTTCACACTTTCTTGTTAAAAAAATTCAAATTGAAAATTAATTTTGGCAGGGGTGCGAAAAATACGGAATTTTTCAAGTTGATTTTGTTCTTTGCTACTTGCAAAAATATCGTAAAATCATTTGCCCCGATTGCTCGAAAAAAATGTGAAAAAATGAATGTTAAATATCGAATTACTTAGAAGAAATATTGAAAAGTTAACTATCGGTACCTATAAAAAATCAACTTGAAAAATTCCGTATTTTTCGCACCCCTGCCAAAATCAATTTTCAATTTCAATTTTTTAACAAGAAAGTGTGAAAAAAAATATTAAAAAAAGAAATATAAACACATTTTGGGAAATGCATTAAGTACTTTAGAAAATGTTCACATTATTTTTGGTCCAAGTCGTCATTTTTTGTAAAAATTGTCATTTCAAGGTAAAAACTGTCACTTTTTGTCAAAATTGTCATTTCAAGGTGAAAATTGTCATTTTTTGTCAAACTTGTCATTTTTGATCGGAATCATCATTTTTTGTCAATATTGTAATTTTTTGGTCCAAACTGTCATTTTTTGGTCAAAATTGTCATTTCAAAGCATGAAATTGTCGTTGCAAGGTAGAGAGTGTAATTATTGATTAAAATCTCCGCTTTTCATCAGTTGTTTCTTTTTTTAGTTCAAATTGTGAATTTTTGGTCAGAATTGTCAATTCAAGGAAAACATCATTTTTTTGGTCAAAATCGTAATTTTTTGTAAAAATTGTCATTTCAAGGTAAAAACTGTCATTTTTTGTCAAACTCGTTATTTTTGATCGAAATCATCATTTTTTGTCAATATTGTAATTTTTTGGTACAAACTGTCATTTTTTGGTCAAAATTGTCATTTCAAGGTAGAAAATGTAATTATTGATCAAAATCTCCGCTTTTCATCAATTGTTTTTTTTTTCGTTCAAATTGTGAATTTTTGGTCAGTTCAAGGTAAAAATTGTCGTTTTTTGTCAAACTCGTCATTTCCATATTTTTCCAACACCTACCAAAAATTAAACTTTCAGCTTGTAAGAAAATTTTTTGCGCGAAAATGTTTGGAATTTCATCTACTTTCAATATATTCTATTGCGATACTGAGAGTTTATTATAAAATGGCGTTTTTCAGAAATGAAGTGTTCAACGTGAAATCCTTATGTAAATCCCATGTTAAACTTTGAGGCTCGTGGACGCCCCTGGGCAAAGTAAGGGCGCTACGAAAAAAATGCAAAGGATGAAAATTGTAGTGCTTGAAATTTTCTTTCTTTTAAGGGCTATTAGATTTTTCTAGGTTTATTTTTCGAGATTTTTTTCAGCCAAAGTTGTTTTATTTTTGAAATTATCGACTTTGTAACCCATCAACTGACCAAACTAAAAGTGCTGCGAAAAAAATACCAGGGATGAAAATTGTATAGCTTGAAATTCTCTTTCTCCTAGTCCTATGAGCAATTTAATTACTTTTTTCATAAGTGGCTTAGTTTTCGAGATTTTTGCAGTAAATTTTTTTTTCATTTTCAAAGCCATTGAATCTTGAAAATGAGCCACCAGCACGTGCTAATATTTTCTGCTTCCTGAAAATTTTTGAAATTGAAGTTGTTTTGGGGGAAAACAATTTTCTAAATTTTGTTGGAGAGTAGCTGAAAAAAATTTTAGTTCTTTAAACAACACAATTTTTAACCATTGGAGAAATTAGCATCGAAATTTGATATAATTTTTTTATCGAAAAAAACTTCGCCTTTCTAAAATCTTGACCTTTACTTTTCGCTAAAATTTGATATAAAAGTTTGTAAGGCACTCACGAAAAGGAAAATTTCCTCGCACCAATTTAAAACGAAGAATTATACGAATTTACCGAAAAATTTCACGGTTTTGCGTACAATAATTAAAGTCGATGAGAAACGAGTTTTTTTCGCGTACGCTTCGGCCAAGCCTATTTCGTAATTCGTATTCGGGTATTATTTCACGAATACTTGAAGGTTTGGGTTTTTATTTTGCTCGAGTTTTTATTCCATTTTCCGCGGCTACGATTTTTTTACTTTTGTTTTTGGCCGTTTCCATTCTTTTAATATTTTTGACGTAGGTCGCAGATTTTTTTCCTCGAGAATGGCTGGTTTTAATTTTTTTCCTTTTCTTATCTTTTGAACTTGATTTAAACGTGTAATTCGTTGGCTCGGAAAAGCAAAAGAGAATTGTTTCTTTTCTCGTATTCTCGCCCTCGCCCTCGCCCCTCACCGACTGGTCTTTGAAGTATTAGGTTGTTTTCGAGATTCTTTATCTGTTTCGTTGTCTTTCTCGTACACGTCTCGTGTTCCCGGTTAGACAATTTTCGTTTTGTCGTGTTGTCTCGAGAAGAATGAGGGAGGTAGGGAGGTAGACGGTTTATATTTCTCGATTCAATTCCAAAAGCCATATCTGGGATGTTCGTATAAAACTAGAAATTACTGCGGACGTTAATTACAACCGATAAGATTTCATCTCGAAACCGCAATCTGTTCGGAGGATTACCCCTTCCCTTGGTCTCCATCTTGGGCTCTTCCTATCCGTCGTTTCTTATACTTAGTCGAGACTTTTGAGACGAGTACTGCAGTGTTATGATGTACGAGAAATTTCTGTAGAATTTGAACCGACGTTTCGGGGTGGCAGGGGAAATGAAGAAATTCCAACAATGGATGTCGTATCGCCGAGCTGTGGTCTCGAGAACGAACGTGTATTACAATAAAATAATGTATATATTAAAGAACTTATGGAAATGTCATTCTATCTGCCAACTTTACAGCTATATCGCGTAGTAAACAAGGGATCGAGATTGTTTTCAGTTAAGAGCGCAAGAAGGGCTGCCAAGGTGGTAATTGAATTCTAATTCTAGTTTGTATTGATGTAAACCGAAGCGAGAGAGCTCGTATACAACAATTCTACGTATATTATATACCAAGGTGTTTTAATTATTCGACTTGTTTTCTTGTTGTTTATTGTTTACATGAACTATACGTATATTTTACGAAAGCGAACGACAGAACAGCTGAATAAGAATAAACTGCAGGTACGAAATACGTTGATGGCGTTGGTACTCGTACTTTGTATACTTATAAGCTCTCGTTTATATGAAGAAAGCGAATTCGCGAATCGTCAGCGCCAGTTCCAAGACGTATAACTTGGTCGTTTCGTGCGAAATTTTAATGTATGGAAAAAAGAAACCCTATTGTCACCTGCGACTTAATGGAATTTAAATTTTAAAATATTTTCTCTCGAGTTTACTTATTTAAGTATTCTTTTTTAGGTATAGCATAGAAGGATTGCCTTTCGCTGTGGTGCTAATGTCTCAGGTACCTGAGATTTTATCGTATAATCGAGTTTTCTCTTCTTCCTGCAGTGTATTCGTTCCACCCCTATTTAAGAGATTCGGGTTTGTATAGTTTTGATTTACTTAAATGTCTTTTCGAATGAAGTTAGAGGAAAAGTCGCCTGTTTGAATGAAAACTGAAATGCGAATGCCTGCTTGGGGAGTTTTCCTCTTCTGTGCATCCAGATGATGTCCGGAGTTGATTGTTGAGGAAGGAGGGAATTGGAATTGTTTTGTTATGATCTGTTTTTCATTTTTGGACCTGATGGTGGTGTATTTTTGGGTTTATTTGTGATGGGGGTTTTGTCTATTTTGAAGGAATTTTCCGACTGTGAGATTTGTATTTTGTAGCAATAATTCGTCCTATTTTTTAGCTAGTAATATTTTAATTTTTTCTGTGAAAGGATGTGCAATCAACTAATCAGTTTTTTATTTTGTTTCTTTGTTTCAGGTAAGCAGTAAATCACTCTATAACAATACAGAAGTTACAATATACGTATTCGTAAGTTATTTTTTATAATTTGTTGAAAAATTTAATATTAGTAATTGGTATAGATAAAACGAAACCAATAATTCATCACTAGGCAGACATTCCAATAGAAACGAAAAGTTCTGATTTTATGTTCTATTCAACGCCGCATGATCCTTTAACCTTCTTTATGACGAGAAGGGCAATTTTTAGAAATACTCAAATTGAATTCGTTTCATACTTTATCCTTCGTAAAAGTGGTGTAAAAGTGACTAAAAATGCATAGCTGAAAAAATTTTGAAAATTTTGAAGATTTGTTAAAAATTGTAGAAAAGTTGTCAAAATGGTCTGAAAATCAATGAACATGTTGAAAAAGTGATAAAAAAGGTCATTAAAAATCGCAGAAAATGTGATAAAAATTGTGGAAGAGTCGTCAAAATTGTTTGAAAATCAATGCACAACTGAACACGTTGAAAAACTTTAAAAAGTCATTATAAATGGATGAAATGTTGTGAAAATGGTTAGAAAGTTCTTGAAAATCGCAGAAAATGTGAAAAAATTGTGGAAAAGTGGTGAAAATTGACAGAAAATCAATTAACACGTTGAAAAACTTATGAAAAAGGCTTTAGAAATGTCTAAAAGGTTGTAAAAACAATTGAAAATTTCGTGAGAATCATTGAAAATATTGCAGAAATCGTTGAAAATATATCAGAATTGTTTGAAATGTTGTAAAAATAGTCAACAAATCAAAGAAAAGGTTGAAAAAATGGTGAAAAAAAATCATTTAAAATATCCAAAATATTGTAAACCAGATGAAAATTGCATGAAAATCAGCCGAAATCATTAAAAAAGGGAGAAAAATTGTGGAAAAGTCGTCAAAATTGTTTAAAATATTGTAAAAAAATGTACAAAATCAATGAAAATTTTGAAAAAACAGTGAAAAGTCGTTAAAAATGTGAATTTTTTGATAATTTTTATGAATTTTCTGTCGATTTTCTAAAAAAATGTCTATCAAAGACAGAAACTTCAAAGAAAATATGGCTACTTGATACTCAATCAAAACCTAAATGAATTTTAGGCTGTTTTTACCTCTGTTTTTGCTGTTTTTTGTTGGCATTTAAATAAATTCAACAACATTTTTGACGAGTTTCATGTTTTTTTGGATATTTTTATCTTATCTTGAATGCTTGTTATGCAAATTTCAACAATTTTTACATTTTTTGTTAAATCAATTCGTGATTTTTAGATCACCCTATTCGCGGAATAATCAGATTTGTGATGTATTTGATACTTTTCTGTATCCTCCTAAAACGTCTCCGCGTATACCTTGGGGTACATGTACCACCATTTGGGAAACCCTGCCTTAAAATATATGCAAATATTTTTTTTAAACAATATTGTACGCCAATGTAAAAGATGACATTTTGAGCAAAATAAAAGATCTATCGGACAAAAATTTTGAAAAATTATAGCTACAAATTTTCATCAAAATTTTAAAATGATTTTTTCAGAAAAAAATTGAATTCGAAAAATCATTAAATCAAATCAAAAATAAAAGCTTTTGAAAAAAATTTTAAGAATTTTATTTTGGGTACGAAATTTAAAAAATTGGTTCAACAAACTAAAAAAAAAATCATACAAAATTTCAGAAAAAATTTAAATCAAAAACCTGAAAAAATTTTTGGCAAAATTTAAAAAACCATCTTTTTACTTTTGAAAAAAATCGAAAAAAATCACAAAAAATCCATGAATTTGAAAAATATTTTCTCCGATTACAATTCAAAGAAATTACCAACTTTTACATAAAATGCGCGATGAAAAAATGAGATTGATTTTTTAAAAAAACTTGATTTTTGTTTGAAAAACGTCAAAAAGTATTGATCAATTTTTATTCCAGTTTTTTTTTTTTAGAAAAAGTCAATTTGAGGTAGTTTTATTTCTCAAGCTGGGAAAATTTCAGAGCTTAGGTATATTACGACAATCTCCGAAAATTTCCAAGTTCAAAAAATCATTCAAGGTGACAAAATTTCTCGACCCAAAATCGTAGCCCAAAAATTTTCATGACACCCTGCCATAAGAAAAGACATCTGAAAAAAGTGGACAAAATCTTCTAAAAATGTTTTCAAAATTTGGGAAAGTTGTTGAATTTTTATGTCAATGGTGTAGAAATATCGATTTAATTGATAAATCATCATGAAATATTTAAAAAACTGCTCCACGTAGGGGGACCTGAGCTCATTTGAAAACACAAAAAATCACAATTTATTGACCCACCGGTCATCTTTCATTTCAATCGGATAAGTAGAAACCGAGATAGCTTTTTTGAGACCATTTCCATAGCACCACACCAACTCAAATTCTATGACTCAAGATTTCTCAAAAAGGGGTTGAGCTGGAAAAGTAAGATTTGGTTCATATGAAAGCACAAAAAAAGCATAATTTTTCAGCATACCTTCCAACCCCTCCCCTCGCCATATTTTCCATATGTTCAGGTGAAGTTAGAAGGGGAGCACCAAAAAAGCATAATTTATTGACCCAACTTTCATTTCAATCGGGCAATTAGCCGCCGAGATACCTTTTCTTGGTAGCATTTCCACAGCACCACACTGACCTTGAAATTTGTTTTTTGAATATCTCGGGAAGGGGTGAGTACAAATTCTGAAATTTGAAGCACAAAATGCCATAAAAAACACAATTTTTCTATACCAATTTCATGTTGAAAGCTCATTTTTATCGTTATTTTTGTTCAACTTTTATAAAAATTAAACAATTTTTCACACATTTTCACAATTTTTAAACGAGTGTTAATTTAATTTTCGATTTTTTTTAATTTTTTAATTTTTGGTAACCCCTGAAAATCACAAAAGTCTCAGTTTGTGCAAAATTTATGTTTTTTTAATATAGATTCAAAATTTAGCTTAAATATTTATTATGAATTTATGAGTCTGAATGTTTTTTGTAGATAGAGTTGACTTTGGATGCTCGTAAAAAAATGTCAAAATATTTTTTTTCGAAATCAGAAGGTAAAATGCCTCGTATGGAACATATTGTTCAAGTGTAACTCACAAAATTGCATTTTCCATTCAATTTACAGATCTTTTTAAAAAATGTTCTATAAAAAAAATGAATGTATTAACAAGAGACACTGCATAATATTTATTAAAGAGAGATGCCCAACTATGCCTGCTGTTGAATCTTCTTTCGAATGCACGCTTCTTTTTCGTAATCAACTAAAAATACTCTTCTCGCACGAAAAACAAGTATCGTAAGTTAGGTTGAAATCGAAGCCGAAGCGTCGAAGAGGTTGCCTATTGTTAGGTCAATTCCGCGTTGGAGGACACGATTACCGCGTAGACTGGTCGAAGAGGAGGGAGGTCGCGAAATACGAGATAGATTTTTTTCTCCTTTCCGGAAAATAAAATGCAATTTCCGTTAAAAGCAACAATTCTTCGTACATTCGAAAAAGAAAAAGAAAATAAGAAGAAATTGGCTTTAAAGAAATGAAGAAAAAAAAAAGAGAAGCAAAAAAAGTATAAAATTCTCGCTAACGTTCGCGGTCTACGTAACGTGTAAATGTGTAGTAGTGTCTAAAACCCACGACTCGGAATCGATTCTATTTCCATATTTGTACCCTGCTGAGTACTTATTACTCGTTTCGCTCTACCTGCCGATCTAACCGAAAACAGGGATGGGAAAATAAACGCAAGAATGAAAATAAGCTGAAATTGGTTTATATTCGTAAATCGAATAATGCGAATTTTGTCACTCGTAACTCCATGCTGCCTTCGGTATCGCCGGAGTGTCGAATGAGCGGCAACGTACGAGTAGAATTGGGTCGATTCGTACTCCAGAACATGAGCTTGGTGTTTAGGATGTCATAAAAAAGATATCTTTATTATACGGCGCGCAACTATTATCAAGGGTGACATATACCTAATTACAAATGTAATGAAGAAATGGCGCGTTGTTTTCCATTAATAGGGTTGAAATGTGCAAGATAAAACCGAATAAAACGGCGGAATTACTCGCGAGTACGTGGTAACGTGATGGCGGTGTAGTTGTCGTCGTGTATCTGAACCTGAAGCCAGCCAGCATGAGCTAGGAAGACAGGGGCTGAGGAAATTATACAGGATTGTCAGTCGACACGATGAAGAAATGCATTACACGACGTACGTGGTTGAAAACAGCTGAAAAATGCTTAAATAGAATGATGGAAAGCAGTTATTCGAAATATACCTATATTTTTTTTTATAAAGAAGACAAAAAGAGAGAAAAACAAAGACACGTAAAAATACGAATATAAAATTTTTACACGAATTTACTTATAGTGGAGAAAAGAATAAAATTTTTGTAAAAAAAAATTTAAGTCGAATTAAGCGTCTTCGTCTTTATGAGAATTATTTCGTAAAGATAAAGTAGCCGGGTCTCGTTTAGATTCCGGAACGACTTCCATGTGAGATGGTTTAAAGATGAGTCTGTACGGGACAGCTGTTACCAAGGTGCCAAGAATTGGACCAACCCAGTAAATCTGTAGAAACAAGATGAGATTAAGAACCAGATATTCCTATGGATTATGAATATTGCGCCAGGAGGAGCATAAGATACTTACCCAGTGATATTCCCATAAACCGTTATATAAAGCTGGCCCGAAACTTCTAGCCGGGTTCAAGCTGCAACTGCTGTACAAGCCCTGCAAAAATACAAGATAATGATTGGTCGAGAGATCTCATTCACTGGTGAGAATTTGTAGAAAACGTCGACTTACGGTGGGAATAACGATAGCGACCATTACTACGGCGAATTTAACAGGCATCGAGTCGTGCAAATGTTTGTTACGTTTATCCCAAGCGCTGCAGACAGCCCAGATTAGGATACCAGTGCCCCAAACTTCGGCTAGGAGCGTTTGCCATACGCTGAATTGCGGGTCTAATGCGTTGCAGCATCTGCTGCCGTAGAATTTATGATCATAACCTGAAATAGTGGCGTTGGCCAGATTCTCGGATGCTTTCGTTGGCAAAATACCCTGTAAAAGAATTAAAATTAGTTTGGACAATATACAGGGTGTGAGAAAGGCGATGGAATCCCTTCGATTTGACGGTATAGCAATTTGAAATGCACTAGTGGTGATAGATTTGCATATTGTGGAATTTTAAAGGGGTAGAGTTAAGTGGTATCGAAAGGTATCTCTTTCAAGTATTATAACTCCTGTTGTATGGAAGATAGGCAAAATTTGTATATGATCTTTTTTATTGAACTTCTCAAGGTCTATAAATAAAGTTATCTTTGTATTTTGTCTAAGTTCAATTTTAAAGGAGCTACAGAGCTTGGAAAATTTATAAAGAAAAGTTACTCTTCTAAAATTGATTTTTTTGACATTCCAAGTCTAGTAGTTCCTTCAATTTTCAATTTAGGCAAAATATTTATATAACCTTTTTTGTAGACCAGTCTAAGTTGTAAAAAATAAGTTATATATAAATTTTGCCTATCTGCAATATTAAAGGAGTTACATCACGTAAAAGAAATACAGTTGATCTTCGCATTCATTTTGTTGACTTTCTAAGTTTGATAACTCCTTCAATTTTCAATTTTGGTGAAATATGTATATAACCTTTTTCATAGATTAGTTGAAGTTCTATAAAAAAGGTCATATATGAATACTGCCTATCTGCAATATTGAAGGAGTTATATCACATAAGAGAAATATGCGCCAGTGCTGGACATTGATCGAATAAATTCTCGTTCATTTGGAATCCAAAACTAAGCAAACTTTCAAGTCCAATGTACTGCATAATCGTGATTTTGAAGGCAATTCAGCGGTAATCAGCACACCCAGTATTATATAGATTTGAAAAATAATAAAATAATACGATAGATTACCCTGGTCAAAGCATATCCAAATGTTGATCCTAAGCATTGAGCCACTGAGTATAGTATAGCTGTACAGAAAGACATCTGACCAAGTATCACCGAAGTGAGTGATAAACAAGGGTTGATATGAGATCCACTTATATGACCGAATAACTGAAATAAAAAAATGATTTAAAAATGATTCGAGCTGCTGAAGAAAAAAATTAGATACGAAGTTTGGATTGTCTGGTGCTTACCGTTATCGAAGTTCCAACAGCGAATGAGAAACCTATCGCGGTGGCTAGATGGTCTTGGCCTTTGCCAAACAGGCCGGATTGTATTATTGCACATCCTAAATATACGGTGACAGCTGTGGCGAAAAATTCAGATAAAAATAGGTTTATCAGTCTCCATATCTTGCGTCTTCCGAGACCTTGGAAATCATCCGCGTTGAATGCGGTCTTGAAGAAATCTGCAACATAAGAGTCAAAATTATTTGTATGATCATAAATTGGCTTGTGAACATGAAATAGAAGCATTTGTAGTATCTTTATACATAATACATATTATAAACAAAATTAGCCCTAAGTGTATTGTAATCTGATATTTTTGGCCTATCGATTCAAGAGTTCGAATTTCTCAAACGACAACACGATTTGATTAATATACTTAGTTCGGTCAATAACGCCATAAACTTTGGAATGTTGATTTAAGTTAATTGCTTTTCCTTCTCTTTCTTTCTCAATTAGTACATAGGAGCACTATACGTAGCCAACTGTTTTGTGTAACACAACACTTGAACAAATAACGACACGAAAACAGTTTATGCCTTGATGTCACCGCGAATTTTTCGAAAAATATTTCAAAATTGTTCGAATACCTGCGAAAATCAAATCACAAAATACGCATAAACACAATCTTCGGACGGATTTCAAACTGCCAAAATTAATGCGAGAATGATGCAAATGAACCATTTCTATCTCCCTCGGTTCCAACTCCATTCTAAGTTGAATTTGCATTCGTAGTTCACCAGTTGACAGCGTTTCTTCAATTTCGAAACTGATGCAAAAAGTTTGATTTTTTGACTTTGAATTTGGTATATTCCAACTCGTTATCGAAAAAATTGATAATTTATGCAAATATGTTTGTATTTCGTTTCATATGTGGGCATCTTTCACCATCGATCAAGTGATTTTGATGTGCCGCCTTTTATGATAAATTAGTCGTATGAAGATGACATTTTTGAAGTGGGTCCTCTCGAAGTGTCACGTCCCTCGTTCGAAGAGAACTCAGAAGTTTTTCTTCGAGTATTTTTTTGTGGCATTTTCAGAAAAAAAAAAGCGAAACCCCTGAGATATCGACAATTTATGGGAAATGAATTGTATAGAGATCTGGGACAAATTCATTGAGATGTGGCACATTTTTGAAATTCTATTCAGAAAATTTCAAACGACGTGAAATCTGAAAAAATTTTGAAGTTGAGAAAATATGATTAAGAAATGAAAAATTTTTTAGTTACGTAGGAATGTGCGGATTTCCAAAAAAATTGAGGAAAAGGTTCAAAATCACAATCATATTTTGGAGATTGATTGTAAATTTTTTGCATTCTTCAGTAGATAAATAAGTATCTGACTTTTTAGCAAAAAATTATCAAGTTATAACTTTTTTATGCACATTTTGTTTTGTAGATTGTTGAAAGAAATTTTTTTAAACGAATTTTATAACATTTTAAATTATTTTTAAGTTATATACATCGATTTTTATGAACCTTTTACAATTTTTAATGGTATTTATTGATCTTTAAACAACTATTAGTTCATTATGAAATTTCCAACGATTTTCATTAGTATTTTTATTTTTAACCACATTTTGACAATTTTTATGACATTTCAACAGATTTTATGTATTTTTGACAAATTTTATGATATTTTAAATAATTTTTACTAAATTTTTTAACAATTTTTTTGAACTTTCTATCATTTTTAACGATAATTTGAAGAATTTTCATGACTTAATTATTTTTACGAAATATTAAAACATTTGTATTAGTTGTTCAAAATTAATAATGATTTTCAGACAATTTTTACCGAATTTTAACAAAATATACCTACCATTTTTTTGATGGATTTTATCACATTTTAAATAATTTTGCCACATTTTCAATGATATTTTGAGTAACTTTCTAAATTTTTCTGCTAATACTTTTATGAACCTTTTTATCATTTTTAAATACATTTTGCAAGATTTTCATCTAATTTCAATAAATTTTACCTTCATTTTGAATGTCATGAAATTTTGAAAAATTTTTACAAAAATTTAATGAATTTTCACAATGTTTTTGGCCATTTTTACATTATTTTCAATGATTCTTCTTTTCGAACAATTTTATCGCATCTCCATGAATTACACAATGTTTCAGCATAGGATATGCTTTTGTCATAGAAAAATTTTTGCGTGTCGCAGTCGGTAGGACTCGAACCTACGCTCCCAGAGGGAATCTGATTTCTAGTCAGACGCCTTAACCACTCGGCCACGACTGCTACGCCCTAGATCCGACAAAATTCAAGTATATAAGTGATCACTCCATCTCTATACCTGATTTTTCGAGAACTTTCCATGTTATAAAAGAAAATAAGATTACGAAATTCCTCGATGATGACTTTCAGACATTTTTGTCAGACTTTTTTGGACTTGGAAAAATTTTCAGATTTTTATTGACTTTTCAGACTTGGAAATTTTCAGAGATAAAGTTGATTTTTAAACATTTCGTCAGGCAAATAATTTAGACTTTTTGAATTAAGTAAAAAATTTAGAAATAAGGGTAATTTTCCGATATTTTGTCAGGCAGACTTTTTCGATTTGGAAAGGCTCTGGGTGGTAAAGGGGTCCATTGGCCTCTGGACGAATTTCAAAATTTTTTTCAGTGCTTCCAATTTGTAATGGTAAAAAATGATTTTAGAGCTTATGCAGAATCCTTCATCTCACCCCCGGGGGATGAACCCCCCTCCCCTCCAAATAGTGATTTTAAGCTAAAAAATACTATCTCGGCGAGTTTCTGATGGATTTTCATCAAACTTGGTATGTGGGTATAGGTACTCAAGGGAAACGTTGTGAAATTTTTCCAGATTTTTCCGACCCCTACAATGACCTTGAAAACATCAAATCGTCACAGGGGGCACAATTTTGATGAGGGCGCCAAAAAAAATTGTTTTATTATTTTTCAACCCATTTACATGACTCAGAATTTTTTGTAATTTTTGCGAGGAGGAGGGGGGGGGGAGGTCATACCTGAATCTTCAAAAACTGTATTCCTGGTCGAAAAAACTTTTTCTTGTAATAAGTGTATTATCAATGACAAAAAAGTACATCATCAACCTGCCTTTAGATCAAATTCATTTTTTCCTTTTTTTTCAATTTTCTTTTAAAATACCCGAATGACGCTATTTTGAAAACTTAGAACCGCCTATGAGATGGGCTAGGTGCCTGAAAATCATGTCTGAATTCGCCTCAAATCGATATTCATCAAATATTAAAATTTCAGCAAGATCGAAAAATTTTAATTTTTTTGTGATTTTGAAAATTGAAAAAAATTAAAGTTTCTCGATTTTGATGTTTACTTTTGGAAACTTTTCCACACAAATTTAAACTTGAAAAATTTTAGAAATCAGGGTAACTTTTCGATATTTTGTCAGGCAGACTTCTTGGATTTGGAAAATTTCAGATATTACGCTGACTTTCAGACATTTTG
>FIZU01036623.1:0-12922 GCA_900064475.1 Pseudococcus longispinus
AAATGACAATTTTTATCTTGAAATTACAATTTTGACCAAAAATGACAATTTTTACGCAAAATGACAATTTTTACCAAAAATTACACTTTTTACCAAAAATGACACCTTTTACCAAAAATGACAATTTTTTCAAAAAATAACGATTTTTACTTTGAAATGACAATTTTTACATAAAATTACAATTTTTACATAAAATGACAATTTTTACATAAAATGACAATTTTTATCTTGAAATTACAATTTTGACCAAAAATGACAGTTTTTACCCTGAAATGACGATTTGGGCCAAAAATAACGATTTTTAGTTTGAAATGACAATTTTTACCGTGAAATTACAATTTTGACCAAAAATAACAATGTTTACAAAAAATGATGATGTTTACAAAAAATGACAATCTTTACGAAAAATGACAATTTTTACCAGAAATGACAATTTTTACCTTGAAATGACATTTTTGACCAAAAATTTACAATTTGGACAAAAAACTATTGATGAAAAACGGAGATTTTGACGAAAAATGACACTTAATTTCTACCTTGAAATAGCAATTTCTATTTTAAAATCACCATTTTGACAAAAAAACGGCAATTTTGACAAAAAATTACCCACAGTTTGGGCTAGAAAAAAAAATGAAAAAAATGCAATTTTTACTCAAAATTGAAAGTATTAACAAAATATGACAGTTGGATCTATAATTTGAAAGCATGCATGATAATCATTAAAAAATTTTTTAAATTCTCTCTCACCCCCTTCTCCCTTTTTTTGGGTCTCACTTCCCTTTTTTTTTTCGATGAAAAAACATTGGAAACTGACTCAAATTTCTCAATTATTCTTCAGTTTTTTTGATGACGCCATAATGATGAATTTTTATTGGAATTTTCCCTTTAAAAAATTGCAATTTTGCCTCAAATATTTAAAGACGCCATCATCATGATATAGAATTTGTAAAAATTCATTTTTTGAAGTAAATTTAGCTTGGAAATATAAACGTACCTAATCGAATTACCTCAATTTAATGACGTCATCAAAACATTGAAGCTGTAGTGCAGCTTTCCAAATTCAAAATTTGAAAAAAAAATCCAAAAGACATTGAAATAATATTACATTTAAAATTTCAGCCAATTTCAGGCAGCCGTTTGGCTGTGATGTTGTGATAAAAAATTTAAATTTTCATTCACTGAATAGAAAATAGATATTCGGTTTCTCTACATTTTTGAGATCACAAAACTCAAATTAGATAATATCAATTTGTTCTAAAAGTACATAAAAATTCAAAGACGTTTTGAAACCTCCGTAGGGGTCTCGAGTAGTAACTTTCATTCGCATCAAAATTCGAACTCTGTAACTTTAAAAAACTACACGAACACGACTACCTCGAAAAAAAAAAAGAACAAGACTCAAAAAAGTTGGAAATTTCGAGCCAACAAATGACATTCGACTTATTTGGGACAAGAAAACCGACGACGACGTACATTTTATAGGTGTTTTTTCGCCATCGAACTCGGTTAATATTCCACGTAGATACCTACACATGGTTAGAATCGAACGCTATGCACGTTCGTATAGTTCGCCAAGAAAGGGTCATGCCGAGGGAGGAAATTCACCGCATTTCTTTCGGAAACAACAACAAAAAACAATTGTAAAAATCGATACAATTCGTATGTATATCTATGTACGTATTCAATAAAAAGCACATCACAAACACTCTCGACACAGCAACCTCTTCCCTGTCATTTTTTCGGTACCTAGAAATATCGTACGTATACGACACTAAAAATTCAAAAAAATCTTTCATACAATTCCTCCCCTTGCCAGCTTCTCTCTCTCTCTTGCATTTCTAAACGATAAACCACCGCAATGCTTCTGCTTCTGGACGTATTGTTCTTATTATTAATGGTTATTTTAATCGACGCCGATGCCTATGTCATCCGGGGGCGAGGGAAATTCGCGAGCTGTTCCCACCCTTCCAACCTTACCAGACCGTAATCTACAAAGACGCTGCCGTCAGCCATTTATCATGCGAACGCGTCGCTGAGAGTGCAGAAAGCTTAAATATTCGACCGGAGGAGGCGAATCTTAATAATACACGCTATTCGTAAATTAAGCTTCGCCATTGTTGCGAGTACGAGTATATTGCGCGACGTAGGCTATACTATACTCGATACAACGATGTGGTTTTTTTCAGCCTCGACGACTTAATTACGCGTGCTATAAGAGCACCGAGACGATGCTGTGACCACCCTTATATAACCTTCGTATAATATACACTAACGATCCGTGTACCACGCAGCGGGGTAATTAGTTCGAAAAAAACGATAAATAACACGCCGCAGCTGATTATCAACGCGTCAATGCGCCACTAAAGTGAAAATACCATCGTATACTGTGTACCATCAGCTCCTGTAGCTCGAATACGTTGTAATACGACGTATTAAAAGCCTAATCAACTCCCCTGCGATACCACCATCGATACACCTGTACCGGAATACAAGCGTGTTCGAAACATCGAAGGGGTTACGATGGCGGCATAAAGAGAAGGATTCGGTTTACCGCTCGCTGCCGCAATTTCGGATTACGAGCAGGTACACGTATGTGTGAGAGTGTGCGTCTGTAAGGCCCATTTTGGTAACTCGATTAACGCCGTGTAAATGCCTACCTGGCGAGTGACGGCGTTCGCGAACGTAGCCCTGCCCAAGTAGTCAATTTTCACCACGACGTGTCCTTTTCCAGCAAATGGTGCACTCGACACGTCGAACCACGTTCGAATGCCAATAGAATGGCAAGAAAATGTATAGCAATATTGGATCAAATTAACTATTCGAAATTTTCGTACAATAGAGTGTCTCGAATGCAGTTTTAGGCCCGACTCCTTTGATATGATAATACGAAAACCCTATTTACTTTTCTCAGAAAAATGTTGCAGATTTTGGAAATGGAAGGGGCGATGTTGTTTGTAAACGTAGGTACCTGACCTTCGTTCACGTACAAATAAAAGTTCTTTCTGAACCTCGAAACAATCTGCTAAAGTTCTCACCCCTCCCTCACTACCCTCCAACCGGTCTTAAAATTTGATGATTTGAACACATTCAAAGGCTCTGGTGTCGTAAGGAGGTCAATCGATCTCTGGTCGGATTTCAAAAATTTTTTCAGGGCTTCCGATTTGTTATGGTAAAAGATAATTTTAGAGCTTATGCGGAATAATTGGGCTCACCCTCTGGGGGCTGGACCCCCAAATAGTGATTTCTAAAAAATTCTATTTCCGAGAGTTTTCAACCGATTTTCACCAAATTTGGTATGTAGGTACAGGTAAGTGAGGGTAATGTTTTAAAATTTTTTCAATTTTTTTCGACCCTTACAATGACCTTGAAATCGACCTTGAAATTTTCAAATTACCGCGAGGGGCACAGTTATTGTGCGAGCACTCCGGAAACTTTTTTTCTCGTTTTACAGACCATTTTACACTACTCAGAATTTTTTTTTGATTTTTGCGGAGGAGAGGTCACAATTAAATCTTCAAAAAACGATTTTTTAAAACGTTTTCCTCTCTTAACTAGGTCATTTCTGGTCGAAAAATTTTTTTTTCTTGTAAAATATCATCAATGACACCAAAATACATCATCAACCTGCATTTAGACCAAATTCGTTCATTTTTTCCCCTTTTTTTAAAATTTTCTATGATTTTTCAGTGATATTAGAACAAAATCACTTTTTCGTGGCTTAAAATTTCCTGAAAAAAAATTAAGAATATTTTCGCTGAAAATTTCTCAATTTGATTATTTTTACCCAAAAAGATATTCGTCGACAATTTTATTCAGTTACCTTCAATTTCTCCAAAAAATGCATAATTAATTAATTAATCTTTGAAAAATAGCTGAAACATTCAAAAAACTTCGAAAATTTTTTTTTTTCGAGTATCGAAAATCTACAATAGCTAAGATTATCGTCGAAGAATTTTTTTGGGATTTAAAAAAAAATTCATTATCTTCTGAATTTAACAGTGACAGTTTAAGGACAATTGAGAGATAGTAAGGATTAGGAAAAAAGAAGTGAAAACGTTACCAGATCGTTTTTAAAGTCTGAACGAAAATTTTGGGCTTATATGCTCCCCCTTCCTCGCCTGAAATTTTGAAAAAAAAGGATGCAAAACGATTCGCTCAAATGTATATTTTTCAAAATTTATATCAATACGTCGGAAATGAAAAGAAAATCTTTTGAGATTGAAAAAATTACCCAAAAGGTTACAAAATTGTAAAAAAAATCTGAAAATTTTCAAGTTAATCAAAATATTGTAAATGAGGAGTGATATTTCAAAACGGTCTCTGTCCATTTTTTTTCGCCCCTTTTTTAATAGTGTTATCTGGTTTAAGAAGCATTGAGAAGCACTCGGACGTTATAAAACAAAATGTTGAAAAAAATGGCCGGAGGCCTTTTTGGAATACCACTCCTCAAATATTAAACCCCGTTTTATGAATTTAAAAAAAAATCATCAAACCCTCTTTTTCCAGCGAAAAATTGAAAGAAAAATCTCAAAAATGATCGATAATCGCATAAAAATAATTGAAGAGCTCTTTTTCAAAGTGGGATAAGTCAAAATTTTTTTTTCAAAAAAAATAAATAAAAAACTGTTTGGTTGACTGGGTTAATTTTGGAAATCAATTATGTTTTTAATCGCTGGTAACAGTGAAATGCTTCCAGTGTTACCAGAGATTTTAAAAAATAATTGGTTTCCAAAATTAACCCAGTCAACCGAACAGTTTTTTAATTTTTTTTTTTGAAAAAAAAATTCCGACTTATCCCACTTTGGAAAAGAGCTCTTCGATTGAAAAATTGAGAAAATCATTATTCTATTAAAACCGTTTAATGTGTTGAAAAAATGGTCCAAAAAAACTGGAAACATCAAAAAGCATCATGCAAACTGTTGAAAATATTCTTTGAAACGTAAAATCTCGTGACTGAAAAATCATTGCAAAAGTATGGCATGTAAAAGTACTTAAAAAATTCTCAAAGCCCCCCCCCCCCCCTCTGATCATTTCTATTTCCAGGTTCAAAAGTCAACTAATATTTAATAAAAATTTTCAAAACTGAAAAAGTCGAAATTTCTGAAATTTTTCAAGCCCAAAAAATCGTTTAAAATCTGAAAAAATTTTCAAGTTCAGAAAGTTTAAAATAGCCTAACAAAATGTCTGAAAGTCAGCCTGATTTTTAACATTTTTCAAGTCCAAAAAGTAAATGGAAATTTGAAAATTTTTTCAAGTTCAAAAAAGTCTTACAAAACATTTATAAGTCAGCGTTAGGTAAAAAGCTGTCTGACAATATTCTGATTTGAACTTTTCTTGAAATTTTTCAAGTCCAAAAATTCATTTGAATTGTTGAAAATTTTCCAAGCCCAAAGAAGTCTGATAAAATGTCAAAAAGTCAACTTTGCAATCTTTGAAATTTTCCAAGCCTAAAAAGTTTTGTCGGGCAAAATGCCTAAAAATCAGCATGATCTTTGTCTTGTCTCTCTCTCTCTAAAATTTTCCAAGTTCGAAAAGTCAATAGAAATCTGAACATTTTTTAAAGTCCAAAAAAGTCTCACAAAATGTATCAAAGTCAGTGTGACCGAATTCCGTGACATTTTTCACAGGTTTGGTCATCGCTAAAGCATATCCTATGCATAAAAATTGCTAAAACTTGAAAAAAATTGTTAGAAAAAATCAGATGGGCAAATTCGAAAAAAAAACGAATTTGTTCGTTTTTTTTTGACACAAAAACCAAGTTCAGTTGACCGTTCATTTTTTGTGTGGGGGGGAGAGAGTAAAAAAATACAGGAAATTTGTCAATCGTGCTTTTGAACAAGAAACAACAGAAAATATGATTTCATTAATTTTCCTATTTATACAACTATTTTTATAAATTGTATTTTTAAAATGCTAATTAGCAATTTAAATTTCTGAAGACGAAAAAAACTCGTTCAAGTTCGTCAAAAAATTGATCTCGTCCCACGTTCTCTGGAAAATGAGTGAATTTGTACCCCAAATATTCGAAAGAAAAGGTAAAATTTGCTGAATCACTTCAAAAAAAGTAAAAAATGAAATGAAAATTGTCAAAAAAATCTAAAACTTGTTCAAAATATTCATAAAAGTATTGAAATCGTTGTAAAAAAATCGACAAAACCCTCAAAAAACGCTATAAAAATTTAAAAATATTGTAAATTTTTTGAATTCAAAAAAAACTTTTGCGAGTTACACAATGTTTTTATAATTTTTGACGATTTGTAAAACGATTTTTATCACATTTGAACCCCTTTTTACTATGACGAGTATTTTTCATTTCTTTCGAGGCCATTTTCAACAATTTTCAAAAAATTAATTTTTTTTGTCAAGTCGATCAATTTTTAAAAAAGTTATTAATGATATTTTCAACAATTTGAATAATATTTCAACGAAATTTAGATCTTTTTTCATCATTTTTTTCAATTTTTTCGAACGTTTATAGAAAAAAAAAGAAAAATCACTGAGTCTAATTTTAATTCCAACAATAACTTCATTCTGAACACATTCGAAACATATTTCAAATACTTTTACGGTTCAGAAAAATTATGAAAATGGCAAATCCTCTCGATTTATTGTATACGCATCCAGAATATTTGAAATTGGCCTAACACAGCAAAATTAGGAATATCGAATGTACTTCAGACACTCCGCACCTCGCATACTCGCCACTTCGGTACCCACTGCCGGCACATTAAGAATTCAACATCTTATGCCCATTTCACGAACAGCACGAACCTCAAAAGCTCTGCAACCGCCACGTAGCACGTATTTAGAATTCTGTAACATTTAATTTAATCCACTAGCCATCACAGAAATCTAGCCAGACCGCAAAACCCACATGAAAATATAACCGGACGTACACCAGACTCGGTCACAACAATTCTAAAAGCATTGTAATCCACTTCAGCCCAATTTAACAAACCCTTAACACCCCTGTAACTTCTCAGCCTTGGAAAAAAACAAACATTTATCGATTGTCGTACAAAATAATCACTCGGGTTGGAAAAAAAATCGTACTAACGATAACTCACGATGATAAGAAAAAAACAAGTCGAAAATACAATCTCTTAGATACCTATTAGAAGAAACTTAGGTATAAAAAACGATTCTTTATGCCTATGCGAATATCACGCCACCTCTTCTCTATTATATACCATACTCGTACCTATATATAAAGATACCATGTGGAAATTTGGAATAATCCCTCGAGACTGGTAGCACTTAGTTCTTTAACCTTTTTAAAAATTAAACCTTTACGAAGAAAAGCTCATTCGAGGTAATATAACGATAGGTAACCGGAGCATGTTGATTTTGGGCCCTTTTATCGCAGGTAACTAAGTAACTTGCAAAAAAAAAAAAAAATGCCGAGCAATACAAATACGAAGCAAACTAGAAAATTTTTCTGTATTTATGGGCTTGATTTTACTTAACCAAATATTACAAGACCATTATAAAATAAGCCTTCTTTATTAAAATCGGCGAATTCCCAGGTTGTCTTCAATTTTACAAATTAACCTAGTATTTTTTGGGCAAAATGTTTTTTTAATGTACTAAAATTATCAAGGGGAATTTATCCAATTTTTCGAATAAAAAGACGTATTCGAGCAAAAATAAGTAAATGGACATTTTTTTCAATTCAAAAAAATCTAGAATAAAAAATTACTCTTGGGGGCGAGCAGTTGAATGTTTTAGGAGTGGAAAGATCCCTATTTCTGAAAATAAAGGGGTAGGGGTAGATTTGGCATCATTTTTATACAATTCGACTCTTCTGAACTCGAATCTGTCATTACTTTTCCGATTGAAATTCGAGAAGTGGCGCAATCGTGAAATTTATGTCACAAGAAATGACCAATTTTTGTAAAAACAGAGTTAAAATCACAATTTTTTATTTTTTGAGCCCTGCAGGGGTGACCAATTGAGTCAAGAAACGTGTCTTCGTTACAATTCGAACCTCCTGAACTCAAATTCGAAGTTAGTTTCCAGAAAGGAAGTACGGAATTCCCGAAATTGTCGAATTTGCTCAGAATAAACTCCCCAATCTTTGATTAAATTGGCATTAAATCGTGGTTTCTCACTTCTTGACCCTTTTATCTTTAACCAATTGGAGTCTAAGACCTTATCTAAACTTAATCCGAACCTCTTGAACTCAAATTCAAAGTTGATTTTCAGGTAGTAAGTGGGGAATTTTCACCATTATCGAGTACCCATAGCTCATAGCGACCCATTTGAGCTCAAATTGTCAGAATTTAGTCATTTTCGGAAGAACAGCTCTTCCCCACTTCAAGATAGAAAAAAAAAATTGCAATAAAAAATGACTGATTTTTAACGTTCTACAACTTTTGTTTGAAACTTTTTTTCGTATCGTCAATTTAGCAAATTTTTTCACCCGGGTGTCCCCAAAAAAACTACGTTTCGGTAAAAAATCACGATACGACCAAAAACTTGAAATAAAAGTTGTAGAGCATTGAAAATTCATCATTTTTTGTCCTGAAATTTTTTTCCTACTCTGCAACGGTGAGAAGCTATTCTTCTTAGAAGATGGAAATTTATGCAGGGTGTCTCATAACTGACCTATATCCTTCCACCGGGTAAGTAGGCAACCCATCCTGAGTACAAGTGGATAAGTTTGCCTACCCTCGGAATTGAAAGAGGAAAGATATGCTCATTCAAAAAAATTTTTATTCAATCTCACTCATCATTTTTGATTTTTTATAAAATTTCAACTGTGATAGGTAGAGGGTTGCGGTTTGCACCATTGGAAGGAGCATTTGTTCTAGGTTTTTTTCATAAAAAAGTTTTTTGGGATAGTTGATGGGGAACCCCCAATCGGTAATAAAATATTCAAAAAAACGCAAAAAATTTTCAAACTTTTTTCCAATTTTACTGAAATTTTGAAAAAGTTTCATATCAACATATCATTTTTATGAACTTGACTTGTGTGAAAAAACTGTCCTTTCCAATGGCGCAAACCCCAGTTTTCTATCTTGAGTGAATCAAAAATTATGAGTGTTCAATTTCAAGAAAAACAACAGAATTCAGGATAAAATTATAAAATTTTTTCAAGTGTATTTCTTGAAATTAAACACTGATAACTTTTGATTTAAGCAAGATTTGCTGGGGTTTACGTCATTAAAAAGGACAGCTTTTTCACATAAGTCAAGTTCATAAAAATGATTGGTTGATATGAAACTATTTCTAAAATTTATTGGAAAAACATTGATTTTTAAAAAAATATTTTATTTGCGATTAGGCACCTGGGCCGCTTTGCGGACCATCCCCCTAGTTGCTTTCAAGTACAAACCGATAAAACCGTAATTTTTGATTAAAATTCTCAGTTTTTAGTCAAAATTGTCCTTTTTTTGTCAAAATTGTTATTTTTGGTCAAAATTGTCATTTTTGGTCAAAATTGTCATTATTAGTCAAAACTGTCATTTTTGGTCAAAATTTTGTCACTTTTGGTCAAAATTGTCATTTTAAGGCAAAAATCGTTACTTTTGGTCCAAATTGTCATTTCAAGGTAACAACTGTCATATTTGGTCAAAGTTGTCATTTTTAGTCAAAATTGTTATTATTGGTCAAAATTGTCATTTTTGGTCAAAATTTTGTCACTTTTGGTCAAAACTGTCACTTTTGGTCAAAACTGTCACTTTTGGTCAAAACTGTCATTTTTAGTCAAAATTGTTGTTTTTAGTCAAAATTGTAATTTTTAGTCAAAATTGTAATTTTTAGTCAAAATTGTCATTTTTAGTCTAAATTGTTATTATTGATCAAAATTGTCATTATTGGTCAAAACTGTTCAAAATTGTCATTTTAAAGTAAAAATCGTTACTTTTGGTCCAAATTGTCATTTCAAGGTAACATTAACTGTCATATTTCGTCAAAGTTGTCATTTTTAGTCAAAATTGCTATTATTGGTCAAAATTGTCCTTTTTTTCAAGGTAACATTAACTGTCATATTTCGTCAAAGTTGTCATTTTTAGTCAAAATTGCTATTATTGGTCAAAATTGTCCTTTTTTTCAAGGTAACATTAACTGTCATATTTCGTCAAAGTTGTCATTTTTAGTCAAAATTGCTATTTTTGGTCAAAATTGTCCTTTTTTTGTCAAAATTGTTATTTTTGGTCAAAATTGTCGTTTTTAGTCAAAATTGTAATTTTTAGTCTAAATTGTTATTATTGGTCAAAAATGTCATTTTTGGTCAAAATTTTGTCACTTTTGGTCAAAATTGACATTTTAAGGCAAACATTTTTACTTTTGGTCCAAATCGTCATTTCAAGGTAACAACTGTCATGTTTGGTCAAAATTGTCATTTTTTGTCACTCATCATTTTTGTCAAAATTGTCATTTTTGGTTAAAATCGTTGTTTTTCGTCAATTCTCATTTTTTGATCAAAATTGTGATTTCGAAGTAGAAATTTTCATTTCAAGGTAAAAAGTGTTATTTTTGGTCAAAAATTTCGTTTTTCATCAATCATTTTTTGTCCACATCGTCATTTCATGAAAAAATTGTCATTTCAAGGTAACAACTGTCATTTTTGGTCAGAATTGTCATTTCAAGGTAAAAATTGTCATTTTTTGTCAAACTCATCAGTTTTGGTCGAAATCATCATTTTTTTTGTCAAACTTGTGAATATTTTAGTCAAAATTATCATTTAAAGGTAAAAATCATTTTTTTGTTTATTTTAGGCTTTCTTAAAAATTTTATTAATGAAAAAATTAGGCTTGCATAATATTCAAAATTTTTATAATTATCAAAAAGTCAGTTCAATTTTTCCAAAAATTATAACTTTCGTGAAAATATTTCAAAGAAGAATTATCTTCACTCTCGTTCAAACAGGGACCACGATAATGCCACCATTTAATAACCCATCTTTCCATACTCGTCGATTCAATAAAACCCACTATACGAGTATGTTTCGCGACGCAGCCACCGAATCTCTCCACAAAAAAAGAAATCTCTCTACGTAATCTAACAACTCGAAATCTACCATCTAAAATCTCAGGCCCTCTCCAACTCCCTCACTTCTGCCTTACCCCATAAAAAATCCACCGTCGAGTACAGATGTAACATCACGATACCGATACAATATAACCTATGCTGCGGCAAACTGAACCTAGAAAGGAAGAGGGTGGTCTAAAGAGACGTATTTTTCATCTCATCACGCTTAATCAGTCTCATGCCGAAGCTAACGTCAAACAACACGAGCCCATCTCTAAAACGACCAAATCGTACAATTTAATCTCGCTGCTTCGTTCTTCCATCGGCACGGTCTCCTAAACAAAGCACGGTATAAGCCAGACTGTCAATCGTCTAAATAATTACCACCGGCGAACTCTTTCCGGGTCTGTGCTCGATGCTCGTTACGCAAGATACTAATTTAATGAAAGTTTTTCACGCTAAAAACACATTTATCGAGCCAAATGCCACCATATCGTAGACGTTTATGTATTAAACCAAACGTACTACAATACGAGTACGACGATCCTGCATACGAGAATTTGTTGCCAGCTTTTAGCGTATACCAAACGAACACAATGCGCCAAGACGAAGAGTAACGTGGGAGTGGAACAAGAAGGGAGGGGGCAGAGGGTAAGGATAAAGACAGAAAAACACCACGATATATAGACGACTCGATTCGAATTTCGGGTAATTTATTACGACGAATTTTACACTTTGTCGAGCGTTCCCGTTCCGCACGCTATATTATGGTATATAGAATTTATGACGGATTCTATCCCTCTCCCCTTTGCTCCGCAACACGTTCGATATACCGTAGCGAAACAGGACGAGGAAAATATTTCACTCAGTTTGGTAGCGCGAGCTGTCGGCGTGGGGAGGAGAGGAAAAAATGAAGACGCAGAGCGAGAGAAAATGAAACGTGTTAATTTTCCAGAAAAACTACAGGTCTATTTACCTACACCTACGAATATGTGTTTGTGTGCGGCCTAGTACCGCTGCGAGCAGTTTCTTCGCATTTTCCGGTATTTTATTATCATTCGTATTGCTTTCTTATTTTTCTGAGGTGGTTTTTACGATTGTTCTACAGCAATAGTATTTTCCTTCTGGGATCTGTCCAACATCGAATGGGTCAATTGGTTTGAAAACGTTGAAAAAGGCTTCTCTAAATAATTTTTTTTTTCACCCATTCATGATTCAAAATATGACACTGAATTGGTAATTTGCAAATTATTCGCCATGAATAGAGTTGTTTACTTCACAAAAATATTTCAATTTTCAGCATTTTACGATTTTTTGAAAAACTACAAATTGATCTACTGAAAAAATATGTAACTAGAAAAATTAATTTGGGTATAATTCTTGTTATACAAATATATCAAAAATCGATTAGTTATCGGTTCTTGGTCGATTATTTCGCATTAGCTGACTATAAGGTTTTCGAGAGGGAGGGAGAGGGGGAGGAGGTAAAAGGATTACCTCAATTCACCTTACCGTCTTGAATTATCAAATCGACGGAAAAAATTACCTACATCAATGGAAGGAGTAATTCTTTCTGAAGTGGGATCTTCTAAAATATTAATGTTAACTAGTGAACTACTTTTCCTGGACATTAGGAATTAATTTAAGTTGATGAAAATATGAGTTAGGTCGTTTTGGAAAATCAATTCTTACTTGAACTGTTTTGAAAGATTAATTGGAGGCCATTTTGGAAAAAACTATTCTAAAATTCATGGGACTGGCAAAAAAGTCTGACATAATGTCTCAAAGTCAATTGAAATCTGAAAATTTTTCCAAGTCCAAAAAAGTCTGACACTATGTCTAAAAGTTAAAGTCTGACAAAATGTCTAAAAGTCAGCATTATCTGTAAAAATTTTCCAAGTTCAAAAAGTCAGTTGAAATCTGAAAATTTTTCCAAGTCCAAAAAAGT
>FIZU01036627.1:0-10364 GCA_900064475.1 Pseudococcus longispinus
CAATTTTTGGTCCCTAAAGTCCCTAAAAAAATTTAAATAGTGGATATCATGCCTGTGTACAGAAATTAAGGCGTTTCCACTCGTAAATTCCCCTTCTGATGGTCTTCTAAGAGCGATGCTAATCCTGAATTTAAAAAAAGGTTGAAGTAGTAATCTTCAAATTTTTAAAATTTAATATGAAATGATTCTGAAAAAATTCTAGCTGCTTTCTTTGAAAAAACGAGAATTGATGCGATTTGCGATTTCAAGGCTTGGGGTGAAATAAAAAAAAAACTATTTTTGATGAAAAATGAAAAATTTCTAATAGAAAATGCTATTTTTTGCATAAACTAATATTTGTAAGTGAAAAAGGAATGTTTCTACTATAGAAATCGATTTTTTTTTTAAATCACCATTTTTAGCAATTTTTCATAAAACTGCATTTTTCTTCAAACTCGAGTTTTCACCCTAAGCCTTGGTATCGCAAATCTCATCACAGATATGTAATTTCATGGAAAAATGAAATTTTGACTCCTTTGCTATTTTTCAACGGAGAGAAGAAGGAGCTGAAATTTTTTAGTTTTTTTTCTGCGGTGAAAGGGGGGGGGTATTTTTTTGAATTGTAGTGGTACTGTATTTTTCTTGAAAATTCAAGGGAAGGGGGCTGCTAACAAATTTAAATCATCGACTTGTGAAATTCTATATGACAAATTCCCATTTCGTCGCTTAAATACATTTCCAGAAAAATGCAAAAATATAAGTGTAGGTCAAAAATGTATAGATTTTTGGTTTTTGACGTTTTTGCCTGCTTAATGCTTCTACTTTCGTCTTTCATGTGAGAATGTTTGGTTTTCCTGAAAACAATTTACAACCTGCCTTACAGGATGACCCATTTAAAAGGTCCATGGTTTTGAAAAAAAAAAAAACAAAAAAAAACGTTGAATTGCATAAATCACGAAAATTAAGCCGCCTTGACAAAAAGCTAATAGCTTGTAGAAGAGAGAATTTCAAGCGCTACAATTTTCATCCCTCGAATTTTTTTCGTAGCACCCTTAGTTTGGCCGGAAAATCCATATTTATGAAAAATTTTAAAAATCGATGGGTTTGAAAATGAAAATTATTTTTTTTAATTATGCTTTGTAAATTTATGGATTTTCTGGCCAAACTAAAAGTGCTACGAAAAAAATGCAAGGGATGAAAATTGTAGAGCTTGAAATTCTCTTTCTCCTGTGATCTATTAATTTTTTTCTAGGTGGCTTGGTTTTCGATATTTTTGCAGTCAAAGTGTGATTTTTTTTCATTCATTTTCAAAACCATCGACCTTATAAATGGGCCACTCATTTCTGGTGAAAATAAGGGTCCTATGAAAAAAATGCTAAGATTTGTAGGGCTTGAAATTCTCTTTCTGCGATAAGTGATTATTTTTTTCTAGGAGACTTCGTTTTCAAGATATTTGAGTCAACGTTTTTGTTGTTGTTTTTTTTGCAGAACTTTAAACACATTTTTTTTTTCAAAATTTTGGTTTTTGAAAATTTACTTTTAAAATGCTTCTAACTCTGTCAATTTTGAAGATAGAAAGCTTCACTAGGTCTCATTTTGAATGAAATTTCATCTATTATAAGGAAATGACCTTACACACAATCGATTTGGCCCGCCAATTTGACTCTTTTCTTATATGAAATGCCTCATAGATAATTGCTCTTCCCCTCAACTTTTTGGAAAAAATTTCAATAGGCGTAATTTTTCTTCCAACCAGTTTTTAAATATTTTTAGAGAGTTACGGAGGGCAAGAAATATAAAATTGAAGAACAAAAAATTCAGTTTTTGAATTTGGTAGACATCGGTGATGGAAACTCCCACACACTCTCCTCGATCAGCTGAGAAGTAGTATGAAATTGGAGATGGTTTTTTTTCGAATTGAGGTAGGGCTGGTAGTATAATAATTGTCTGGGAAAAAGAGTTCGAGAATGCTCATCGTGTATAGTTTCATGTTATCTTACAGATGGAGGGTCTCAGTCTGTAAGTTGAAGGGGGGTTCGATCTCTAGAGGCTTTTTCGACATTTCTTACGCAGAAAGAATATTGATTTTTTAAAGAATTGGAGCATTTGTGCAAAAAATTCTTGAACGAAGGGAATTTTTGGTGAAAGGAGTACGAATTGCTGAGGGTCCCTTACATAATTTGAAATTCGTGTAAGTTGTACTTATTTTAGCTTAAAAGTATAGCTGCTTTTTCAAATATTTGATCAGAAGGCAGATTTCTCACACGATGAAATTTCGATCTCTCAAAATAATCTTCGTTTCGACTAAATCGATATTATTTTACTGTAAATAAACGTAAGAAAAAAAAATCAAAGAACCATTTTCCAATTTACAACCTGTAAAAATTTAATCTTCAGGATGATGTGAAAAGAGCTAAGAGTTTCTCGCTGATGTGTTCACGTATCTGTACACATATTCTCTCGTACGTATATGGCATTTCTGCACACACGTTCGTAACATATGTACCGTATACCACTACCGCAAAAAGGCATAACGTAAATACGACATAACGACGACGTAGTAAAATCGTCAGCTAAGGTTGTATACGTACTCGTATTACGAGATGGTAGTACATATTATCAACATTATAGCAGAGCGAATATACGAGAATGAAATTAAAAAACGCCTCGTTTTCGTGGTCGAATAAACTCGCAAGCCGACGGCGGCGTCGTCTCCGTCGTCGTCGTATAACGTATCTGAACGCTGGTATATATGTATACAACTATACACGGGTACCTATACGTTCAACGTGCAGAATATGTTATGTACATACGTATCAAAGTTGCAGCAGGGGGCGGGGGAGAGGTAAGCAACAACCTCGTTTCACGACGACGAAAAAAAGCAACCAGCGACGTCGTCGTTTCATAAAAGAACGCTGCAGCAGCGGAAAGTATATAACGAAATAATAGAAGAAAGAGACGGGAAGATACGACAGAAAATTTTATATACGTAGTATATACCATTGATTAAATTTTTGACGAAGGTAACGTAAAAGCCTTTAAAAGTCGTGGAAAAAGGTGGCAGCATGCCATACGTGAAAGCTCGACTCGGGGAGCCGATTTCCAACACAGAAATTAACTCGAACACACATACGCGAATCGAAGAGGAAGAGTGGAGCGCCGAAAAGGAGTACGGAGATGTCGATCAAAATACCAAAAAAAAAAATTTCCACGAAAACGTACACTCGACGCGAAAAGTCACGACGACATTTCCCAGCACTAACTTTTCCTGCGAGGTGTACGAGGAAGAGGGGAAGGTAAAAGCTTAACACATAACTTGGTACTTTTTTCTCTCTTTTTCAAAATGATCTTCGACGTTTAGTTGCGATCTTGGTGCTGTTCCACACGGCCTCCTCTTCTTCCATCGTTATGAAAAAATAAAAGCTTCGCGAAAAGATAATCCTTTCGCGAGTAATCCCTCTGCCTACAATCGCCCCCTCGCCCGTTTCTTCCAACTCGCAATTTCCAACTTACGACGTCAATGGAAAAATTAATCTCGCGTAAAAGTACACTAAAGATCGGAACGACGCTATACGTATGAGAAGAAATAATAAAAACGAATGAAAAAAACGCCTTTTCGAACCCGTCGAACCGGAGAATCGTCTCTGTTTTTCTTTCTCTCTCTCTGTTGGTAATTAAATGGAGTATTAAGATCGGATCTGCTGTACTAGCCCCATCCCCAGCATTTCTTTTCGTTTCTCTATGTTGGAGCGCGAGTTCAAATGTCGTTGGAATTTATCTTTTTCTTTTTTATTCCCGTTTCATAAGCTCCGAATCTGGGCGTCGTTGGATGGGCGATGATGTGTGAAAACATGGGTTGCAGATTTTTCTCTGAAGAGTGGAGCAAAAGCTTGGATTTTGGGCTGGAATTTGATTATGAAATTGTAACGAAAATAAAAAGTCTAGATTCAAGACCTTTGAATAAATTGAATTGCTTTTGGTTTGAAAAACACAAAACTGAAATGGACGATCCCCCTGAACAGAATCAAGCGCGAGTGTACCCAGACAATTTTTAGGGGTGAAAAGGTCCGGAATATAGTGGATCGTTTTGCACTTTTTAAAAAAAAATTGAATGCTAGAACTTCCCCCCTCCCCCTCTGATTCATAGTTCATCCTCTTACAATTGCTTTTGAAATTTTGTGAATTTTCGAAAAATTTGTTTCATAAAATGATATTTTTCGTGTGTCAAGTTTTTGTTAGAAAAAAGTTTGAATTTTCCAAGCTCTAGTTTGCTGGCAAAGACCCAGAATGGTGAGAAATGCAAAAGTTTATCTTTTTTGGGTCAATTCGGGGTCGGAAATGACGCGTCGGCGTTTGTCAGATATTCTGACACTGCTCCATCACCGTGTCAATTTGTGTCAGAATGTCTGACACACGTCGACACCATGCTGAGTCTGTTTGTAAAGGTGAATAATTTCATTAGGTCATCTTTTCTGATGAAAATATTTTTTGAATTTTAAATACTTGTTCAAAAAAAATTTGAAAATGAAAAATCATAACACAAGTAGAAAGGCAAACTGAACTTGAAGAAACAGGAATGGTAAACTGAAAACTGAAATTAAAAAAAAACTGGCAAATAAAGTTGAAAGCTTTTTTCCTCAAGTTCATGAATTGCAATTTTTCATTTTTATCCTTCTTTATGGAGAAATATGTAAAATGTAGTTAGTTTTTTCATATTTTAAATGTGGATGAAGGAGGAGGGGAGGAGGGATTATGATGAGAAATTACTGAGGCTGTCTTAACAGATCATGGAAGTCATAGAAAATGCATGGGTTTCGGAAAATGGTCATGGAAGTCATGGATTATGCAAAAAATTACGAGGTCATAGAAAAGTACTGTTGAGGTGATCGATTTTTGACTATTTATTGGACAAAATTCAGACTGTGTTCTTTCTCGTCACCCTTCCCTGCAAATGACCGTCTGACTATGCCATTGTTGAATTCAACTTATTCCATTATTTTGATTTTTTCTATGTATCTCAATTTGAAAATGTATGAACCTCGATGCTTGATGACTCAGTACACGTCAAAAAATGTTTGAAAGAAAAATAGAAAATGGTGTACAAATGGCCATAAAGTCATCAAAACCGTCGGAAATCTTGTTAAAATCGTTCAAATTCTTCACCAAAAACATTTAAAATAAGTATGAAATTAAATATCAAAAAAATCAAAAATCGTAAAAGTCGTCGAAATTGTCAAAATGTTATTGAAATGGTCAACGATAAAAATCAGCGCAATTATCGTTAAAATTGTGAAAAAGTAATGAAAATAGTTGAAAAATTGGCGAAAATATGTCAGAAATGGGCCCAAAGTCTTAAAATCTGCAGAAAATCTTGTAAAAATTGTTGAAAATTTTCACAAGAATTTTTGAAAGTATAAAGAAATTGTCAAAAAACATAAAATTCGTTGAAAATTTTGCCAAGGGTGCCAAAATATTGAAAAAAATTGATAAATATTTCACTTCTTCGCACGTCAAATGAGAAGTAGGTATAATAAAAATGGTTTGAAATTGGCTCAAATCACTATAAAATAGATCCATTCTTCGAGCGAACGTATTGGTAAATGAATATGTCTTTTTAAAATTCATAAGTTTTTAAAAGTCTAACAAAAAGTCCCCGGAATTTCCAAAATACCCATGAAACTATAAAACATTGTACAATGCTTTTGCTCATTTTATTTTTCAACGGATATTTGAAATTTTCCAAGTCCAAACAATTATTTTAATTTTGAAAAATTTTCCAAATTCAAAAAATTCGGACAAAATATCTAACTCATTGTGCTTAACGGGGCTTCGTAAGTGAATTTCGTAATGTAACTTTTTTGAAAAATTTTTGAAATCCAATTCCAAGTTCAAAAAGTTAATGAAAATTTGAAAATTTTTTTAAGCCCAAAAAAGTCTGAGAAAATGTCTAAAAGTCATCGTCAAGGAATTTTGTGACGGATGGACACGAAAAATGGACAGAATTTTCAGATTGACCTTCAGACAAAAGACATACCTATCCATGTCAAAATGCGAAATTTTTATTTTTTCTGTCCTAAATTTTTTAAAAATATAAGGAATTTTTAAAAAATTGTCAAAAAAGGGAAAAATTGTCAAAAAATGTTTTTAAAATAACAAAATTTTGATTTTCTCTAGTCAAAATTGGTTCATTAGAAGAGCCTGATAATGTTTTTTTTTTCAAAAATCATTCAATATAATGTAGATTGGGGGGGGGGGGGGGGGTGTCGTAAAATTGAAAAAGTGCTCGTGAAAATATAACAAAATTCTGAAAAGTGTTGAAAAGTGCTGAATTTGGATTTGGAAATTTTGTTAGACATCCTGTAATGAGGATGTTACTCTGAACGAAAAAATGAGAAAAAATTGGTGGTACTTATTCACCATTTAAACAAAGTAAAACCGGTCTTGGAAAAACCATAATTTCAAATTATTACGAAAGTGAAGGATCAAAGGCAATGATATTTTCCAGCAAAAATGTCCGTACTTTTTTCAAAATTGGTGAATTTTGAATTCAAAGGAGAATAAATAAGAAATCGATTTGAAAGTGCAATTTTTACAAGATCATTTTGAGGTCTGCACCCAATTTCTTTTTGCACTTCCTTTTGATTTTTAAAGAAAAAATCCCTTCTCGATCTTTGGAACCACTGATGCATTGTACGAACTTTTTTAAATTTCATGAAAATAGGAAATATTCTAAGGTTTGGATGATTGTAGCCTACTCGTAATATTGATTATTTTATCTGACCATCATGGGCCGAATTTTTTTTTAAATGAATCTTGTCACTAAAATGTTGGCCTGTTTCTTAACATTATTGTTTGTCATTAACCAAATTTTTTTAATGGAAAAAAGTATAAAAGTTTGCAATAAAAAAAAAAATGAAAAATCAAATCACACCATCGCAACCAAAATTAATCACTCATTTCCTCGACGACGCAACGGTCTCGTCTTTCAAGCAAATTTTGAAATACATACGTGGCTTCGGGCGAAACAAAATTACGATTTCGGTTGCCCAAAATCCGCGTTAAGACCGCCATAAATAGCAAATTCAAGCCAATGTTGCATACTTTGCCATTTACCATATTGAAAGAACCGGGGATAATTCCCCAATTAAATAATTTTCCAATTCATTACTTCGAGCAAACTCTTTTGTTAGTGTTACGGCTTTGCAGGCGAATTCATTATTGAAATTTTGGACTCGGAAAATTTCTCAAATGCCCGTTCAAATATCAAACTAAACACGAACGCGCGGTCGTGTAAACTTACACTTTGTTTATCGTATGCTTAATTTCATGGAAAATCCTAAGATTCGTACATCGTTTATACCGAGAACGAACGAACCCGAACCCTCCGAGTATACAAAGTTAAGTAGCAAATTAAGCACGCTCTTCGGCCGTTTTCTCGGTTTATCGAATTTTTACTACAAGAATAATACTATAGTCCATGCAATTTATTTATGCGGCTGAGTTTTCCGAAACGATTTCGTTGCCTCGCGAGAACCCGCGACGAAAAATTAAAAAACAACGGGAGATGCGCGCGCACAACCGCATAAATAAATTGCACGGACTATAAATTCCCTTACGATTCTAAAGCAAACGTAAACGCACAGGAGATAAATTTTATTGCAACTTACCTGCACCTTCATTTTTTTTTAGTGTATTTTGAAAACGAAACGTACACTCGTCGAAGCGTTTCTTTTGTCGCGATGTTGTTGTTGTTTTTATGTAAAACTATTTAGTATAGTAATAGCTCTTTCGGATGGTGCTTTCGGTCGACAGAATGTGTGAGGTTTCCGGCCTAGAGCCCATCTTCGATAATAAATCTGTAATAAAATGCGACGATGTAATAAAGAAGAATAGTTCGGTATATATTTTTTTTCGTTAAATAATCGTCGATGGGAGAAGGGAAGAAAAGCGTCGTTATTTTTTTTTCACGCCATCGTCGTTTAGAAAGCCGCTTTACAGATTTGCCTCGACTCTGGTACTTTTTCAAAAGGATTTTTCGCAGTTCGCCAACTTGCTGTTGGAAAAATTTCAGAGTCGAGAGCAAAAAAATAAAAAAACCTAAACGAGAATGTTTTAACAAAGTTTCACTTCTTCGCTCCTCGTGTTTGGCTTGGGTCAACGTTACGCTAAAGTGTTAGCTTTAATGTACGTGCTTTAGAGAAGTGTCCGAGGGCGGAATGAGAATTGAATAAAAAAGCAGTTGGTCTTTATCGACTTATTTTTTTTTTCGGATACCGCAACGAGTGAGTAAAAATACACAACGGTACAAGTGGCCAAGTATGGGTTCGTCAATTATAATCAATTGAAAGATAAGACAGCCGTCGTGATGATGTGAAAAATTAAATTTCCATTTCGTTGTAGCAATCGGAGAAAGGGCAGGAGCGGTGTTAATCATTAAAACGCTCGAGAGATGCGGTTTTTTTTCTCCTCTTCGTACAAATACAATTGTTGCTTTCGCCTGCTGCGTTCGTGTCGAGTGCCCGGTCCCCTATCTCTTACCCCCTTCGCCCATTCATCGGATACCACGAAGAAATATTCCGCAAGTGTATGTAGGTTTTCAACAATACAAATTTATGGCTCATAACGTGCGTTATTAATAAGCCCATATATGTACGAGTCGATGAGGTAGCGATACGTGACCCTTTTGGTGCTGGTTTCTCGAAAAGTCGACCGCACGATGTCGGAAATCGCCTTCTAGATCGACTGCGGAGCTTGATAGGAAGCAATTAACCCTTTGGTGCCTCTGAGAAAACTGCCGGATGAAATTGCAATATTTTCAGTTCGTTAAAATGTATGGTACTGTCCCTTTTAGAAATCTCGAAAAAGAGCGTAGCAGGGTTTATAGGGGTGATTTGGACCTGAGCACTGAAATTTAAATTATCCAGTGAAAGTTGGCCCTTGTGGTCTAAAACCGCCGTGACAAAATTTTTAGCTCGATATTTCAGCCCTAATCTCTTCGGGGGGGTTAAATGTGGATTTTTGTTGAAAATTTATATTTCGGGCAGTTTTCAACCGAATTTTTTCAAACTTGCAGGGATAGTGGACAGTATCAAGGGTGATTTTTGGAATTTTTTGAAAAAAAAATCGAGCGTTTTTCAAGGTTAAATGGGTATTTTAAGCTTTCCGAGGGTCATTTTGGTAACCCCTTTCAGAGATGATATTCTGAAAAAAGTATATATTGTGTACTTAGTGTAGATGTACAACCTCATATTTTTGTAGAACCTGATATCTTGGCGCGTCATCTTCAAAAACGGAAAAAGCCGAGTTTTTCGTATATTTTTCCCCCTTAAATGGGTCATTTCTGGTCGAAAATTTTTTTTCTTACAAAATATCATTATTGATACCAAAATACACCATCAATCTGAATTTAGAACAAATTCGTTCATTTTTCCCTTTTTCCCAATTTTCTTTTAAAATACCCAAATGACGCAATTTTGGGAAGCCATTACTTCTTCAAGATGACCTAGGGCCCTAAAAATCATGTCTGGGCTTGTTTCAAGCCAATATGTTTCATATACTGCAATTTCAGCGAAATCGAGCAACATTGATTTTTTTGCTCTTTTTCAAGAAGTATTTTTGGTTTCAGAAAAATGTTAGGTACATGAAATGAAAAAAAAATCAAAATTGCTCGATTTTGCTAAAATTACAGTATATGAAACATGATATCGACTTGAAACAAGCCCATACATGATTTTTAGGCCCCTAGGTCATCTTGAAGAGAGGTTGTGGGTTCCCAAAATTGCGTCATTCGAGTATTTTTATAGAAAATTGGAAATAAGTTGCCCGCACCACATGTGTTGCGGGCAGAATCGAATTTTCGAGGTTCCATTAAAGAGTATCATTTTTTACACAAGTGCAGAAAATGATGCTAAATGGGGTAAGAATTAAAAGATATTGAGGAAAAATCTGAATGAAAAAATTACCTGAAAAGGGCCATGACATTTTTTGTGAGAAACTGGGGGCTGAACGAAAGCAAAATTTATCGAGTTATCGCCAAAAACTCATTTTCACGAACCCGCGAATTTTCACATTTTTTTATTTTTCACGCAAACGAAGCATTTTTGGTGAAAATTTATAATCACCAAAATTGTAGCCCGTAAAATTTTCGTCGGCAGTTTGCTGTGAAAATTTTCCAGCCCAACAAAATTTGTCTCAAGTAAGAAGTCCAAAAAAAGTGTGACGAAATATATAAAACCATTTCCCAGGCGAATGAAGCATTTTTTGTAAAATTTTGAGGATCAAAAAAATAACACTCAAAATTTTTTTCAAAAAATTCCAAACATCACCCTTAATACTGTCTACTATCCCTGCAGGTTTGAAAAAATTCGGTTGAAAACTGCCAAAAA
>FIZU01036635.1:0-20265 GCA_900064475.1 Pseudococcus longispinus
ATTCGGGTAAATGGCCCTTCGGGAAAATGTCCTTTCGGGAAAACGGATTCGGGAAATTGGCCGGAAATCTTCCTCAACATTCGATCGATGGAAGCATTAATTCGATCATGCTTAAAAATCGAGAAAAACAGTTTTATAATGAATTTTCGCGTTAAATCACTTACCATGGCACGATATCACCCATTTGTTTCTTCAAAGAAGCAATCTGACTGGATCCTGAAACATAGAAGAAAACATTGTCATGAATTAAGTGGTACATACCTACATCGTAAATGGAAAATTGATATATAAAAACCCATGATGACCAACACTTATGCAAACCTTAAAATTAATCCTTTAAGGCTTTCCAAAATCCAAACCTTCACCTCCATTTACAATTCCTCTTCAACACCGCCACTTCCACTCACAAAACTCCGAACCTTGTTCAATTTCCATGCTCCCGAAACCAACACCGTCATTTCTCGTTTATATTCCATCCATCAGCATACCATTTAGATACACATAATACGTGGTCAGCATGATCATCGGCTGCAGCCATCACAACACAGCTATATTTATACCTCGACGTTCCACCATTAAATATTAAACACCACGAAACATTTCTCAAAGCTCGATTTAGGTCTCTATATGTGTGGTTGGCACACAGCACATCCTCTTGGACATCAGCAGCATCAATCCTATACCATCTGGGTTAGTCCTCTCCCTCCCCTCCTCCTCCCTTCGCAGAATTATATAAATCCCCGTTATCATTTTTTCTTCCCTTTCGTTTTTTTAATCCCCTCGCGTTCCTATGAAATTTTCAACTCATAGAGCATCAGTATTCGCTATATTCAACCTTATATGAGAGAGGCGTATATCCATTGCGAGACCATATACCCATCATCCGTCTTTATTTTGGCCGCGTACGCGGCTCGTAAATCTTTCCAAAGTTTAGTAACGACCCTTTGATGTGGCGCGAATGACCCTCTACAGACTTCTTTATTGTATTTAAGTAGCGATACGAGTAATATAAGGTGATATACAAGCCCAGCCAGTGGCATAATATCACACGAGGAGTGTTCCTCGGACTACGCTGGCGTGGTTCAAATTGAAAGAGAGAAAAACTGTTGGTGTGGCGCGAGCGAAAAATTATACATTAAAGGACAGTTAATAATATGCATCAAAAGTGGCAGCATTGGGTCGAGGTACGAAACTATATAGATACCTGTTATTCGATCGTTTCGCGTTTATAATATTTTAACGAGATGTAATTAAAATTATTTTTACCAATCAGCTACCAAAAAATTTTCGTTGGTAACGTTTACATACAATAAAGGAGAGGAGAACCGGTTGCAACGTCCTTAATACAGTATTAATAAATAATATTCATAAATCAAAAATTCACGTAATAAACCTGTCTAATTGCCGTTTTACATATTCGTCGTATTATAAAATATACCTATAGATATAGTGCCCATATAAAAGTGAAGCTGAAGCTTCACAGAAAGAGAGATGCCTTACAGGTAAACAGTGATATCGACTTAACGGTGCATACACCAGCAGCCACAGCATCCACCTCGACTATTTTTTCATATTTTTTTTTCATCTTCGACGCGTTTATTTATATAGTAGTGACGTTACATAGGCGGCTCCCTGCCTACGAGATTATGTTCTCTCAATCGAAATACGTCTGCATATGATTATACCTCCTCACTCTACAGTCCTCGCACGTCGTATCTCTTCAAACCTGGACCCAACACAGCACCAGGTATTAAATTACAATTAAATTCATTCGTCAATGTGCTCTGCAGCACGATGCCAGGCAGACCTAGCTACATACGAGTAATTCGAAAGTCTGTTGAACTGTCGTCAAAAAGTTGCCACGACAGGGCTACGAAGCAGGTCCCCGGCTCGTGTACCAATAAGACAGATAATCCGAGAGATAAAAATGGAATGTCCTATGGAAGAAGAAATGGAGGTCGTTGTGTTTACCAGCACCAAATGGTCGCTGGAGAACTACTCTTGTCGTATAAACGATCACGATTCAACCATCTCTGGTTTGGTTTTGTGTTTACACTGGTACGTCTCGAGCAAGAAAAAAAAATGGTTGAATACAAAACGAACGAACGAAGAAATGGATGAAGAAGAGGTGGGACAAGGGGATGGAAAAATCTAACAACTCGATGTAAATTAATTAATGCTAATATCCTTATTACGAGTAATTATTACACGTTATACTTAAACGAGCTCGTATCATTTTTTTTGATATAACCGCCAGCGCCAGTACCAATTAATAAACAATACAGTTCAAAGTGTTTACATAGTGTATCAACTTGTTTCTTTTTTCACTTTCGGTGTTCAAGCCAAAGGGGTAGCGTTTTGGATAAACAAACCCCCTCCCTCTGAAAACCGATTAAATTAATTCGATATTTTAGGACTAATTTCACAACATGCATCGAACTTTGAATGATTCGACGTATGGAAATTATTCCAAAAGAAGTAATTACACATACGTTATGACCGTATTAATCGGTTAATTTTACCAGACGAAACGAGATGGAGTAGCTGAGGAGAGTTAGGGGAGATAACCTGACCTATACCAAATCTCGTTTTTTTTCTCTCTTTTTCCTAACCAAGGTTAATATTTTCTTCTGGCGCAAAGTCATTTAATTTTTCATTATCAAAAAATTTATAATTAATCGCTACTCGCGTCGCTGCTGCGTTTTATACCATTTTAAACGCGTCGAAAAATCTATTTTTCTTTTTTTTTGTTTTCAAAATAAACCGACGAATTTACGTAGCTGAGTTTTCGAATGTCATCCGAACTGTTTTATGTATTCTTTAATCTTTACTACGAGTGATACACTTATAGTAAGTAAATGTTTATTTAAGAATAAACAGTGTTGAAAGATTTTTAAAATTTTATCTCGGATTTGAAAACATCACGAAGAGAGGAGAAAAGAGGTGGGTTATTTTTAGAATAATTTTTCCGTATGAAAACCAAATGGATGAAAAACTGTGCAGGGTTCGGGTGATTTTTACTTATATTAAAAGCTTCAGTTGATGAAGAAAGTCCTTGAACAGCTCATTTTATACTCGCTCAGTGAAAATAATAAATTTAGTTGGTTCGTTTACTTAGTTATAACGTCTCTATAGTAAAATTGTCATCGCGATTGTTTATCTAACTCGGGTAAAGTATAAACAATTGTGTGGTGTGAAATTTTGAAAAAATTCCAAGGACGAGGACGCGACGTCGAATGAAAATTATTACACGATTTCCAATAGGTATTTTTTGGTTGAGGATTCGCTGTCAGGTGGGATAAGCAAACGAGGGGGAATGGTCAGATTTTCTGTTGAACTTAAAAAAGTAAACGATTCTGAGAAAATTGCAATGGTGTCTTCAGGATTTTTTTTTTCAAAAATCACTATTTTTTCACTTTTGGATACATATACCTTTTTCCACAACTTTTCACAACACGGATCAGAAGACCACTCCTTCAACAGTAACTTGAATCATGGTTGGACTGGTACTCAAAAACTTAGCAGGAACGTAACTGAACGACCCATTTTTCAAAATTAGGAAAAAGTTCTTTTAAAAATTTCATATGGGGAGGGCAGTAGGTATTTTATGCAATAAAAAAGTATTTACTTGACAAAATATCAAGATGCACTTGTGATTGACCAAACGGCGCTTGTCATCCAGACACATGCCATTTTAGACATCACTTATCATTCATTTCTAGCCGCCTGTTACTTGATATAGATCACAAAACATCTTTAATTGGCCATACAACACTTGACATCAGGCACATGCCACTTTACATGCCACTTGTCATTCATATCTGATCATGGTGTCGCTTTACACATCACTGGTCATTCATCTCTGGTCATACCTACATCACTTGGTATTGGGCACAACGCACTTGTAATCCCAAGCAAGCACATATCACTTGATACATCCATAACTTGTAATTAGTCACTCATCACTTATTACTGATCAGACGATGCTGCATTCTATTCATTGATCACTTGCCACTTTATACATCACTTGTGACTCATTGTTGATCGCACGTCCCTTGCCATTTGCCACATTGAACTTGTTATTGCCAGAAGGCACATGTTATTATTCGTGGATCTTCTGACCCATATCCATTTGGTGACTCAAGGGTTAATTCTTGAAACCCCAATAACTTACTTACGAGTATATCAATTTTTCCTTCATTCAATTCGTTCATTTCATTTTTCTTGACATAAAAATCAATAGACCAACATCAATCAACTATTTCATTATCAAACCAACGTATCTCTCGACTCGCTTCACTCATTTTTCATTCAACTAACATAACATTCCATTCACCAAATCATCAAGAAATCCTTTCAATTTCGCCCTCTCACCCCTGCAGAACCCATCGTCCATATCTGTACGAAATGATCTGCATGCAACAACCAACGAGTTTTATAAAAAATCCAGCACAAACCAACTCGGACGCAAATTCACTCGTAGCTTGACGATGTTACTTTAATGAGGCTGCAAAATTTCATATAATTATATAATCCATGACATCCTTTTAAAAAAACGCAGACATACTCCAGTCCAGACACCAAATCAGACAGTGGAAAACCTTATCGTAATCGCATCATAAACGCATCGACCGATTCTTCCATCACCTTGAAACTGTGCACCTCACACAGTCCACAGACAGTACGTTACTTGTGATGTCACCCGACTTCTTAATCTTTCTTGATAAAAAAAAAAGGAATACACAAATCCTCAAGTCAGCTCACCAAAGCATCTTGGTACCTAACAAGTGCACGAAACTTGAAAATCACGTAAAATCACAAATAAATCAAAACTGATCTGAACCAATAAAAAGTAAATTATGTAGGATAGGAATACATAAAGCATTTTACAAGCAGTTAATGCACGTTGAAATGTTAAATGTTTCCATTAACGTTGGTCGTAACCCCACTATACACGTTCAAGTTCACAACTATTAAACTCTCATATATCAAGAATATCTCGCTGGCTTCCCCTTTCGAGAGAATCCAAGTTAAAGTTATTTATTGACTTTTACCTGCGCTATAAACAACGCACACACTTACACCACGCCACGAAAACTCTTCTATAATACTTTGTGTTGTACAACAATGAAAAGAATTGTACCTACAACACACTTACATAATATTAAAATCTATCGTTTGGCCCGGGCTGTTGTTTTTCTTCTTTTAGGCTCTTCCTGTATCCAGGAGGAGGGAATTTGCTCGTTTTATACGATTTAATTATAAAGGGGGATCGAGGCTGGGTATAAAGTGTGCATCGACACTTGGAAATATTCAACTCGCCAGAGTTCATATGTATCTAGAGAAGATATAAACAATGAAATGAAATAATGCAACGTGTGTACGAGGAGAAGGAACGCGAGTCAGATAAAATATTCCGAGTATATCTGAAAAACATAACACAAACTTATAATTTCGGGTGTGTTTAAACGTTTCTCGGTCTCTGTCTGGTGCTCTCTCTATCTATCTCGAGAAAGGTTATAAATCAACGAAGGCAGTGTGTCACAGAGAGCCGAAGCTACAGTGTTGTGCTATGTTGTATAACAAACCTGTAAATCTTTTTAATAGCCAAGCGCTTCGGTTACGGTTAGTCCGCATCATTTCAGTTCAAAAAGTTAGATATTAAAAATAGTTCTTCTTTCATTAACTGCCAAAATGGTCGCATATACGGGGACATTATTTATTGTATCGTTCCATTGTTTTAATTTGCTGTTTGACGTTAAGCGCTTATTTTTTGGCACATTCGAAAGCCCCCGAACCCGATAACCGTTCGAATGATTCTTTAAGTAGGTACCAAGATGGCAGGGTCGGGTTGTCTGCGAGCTTCAGATGTGTAAAGGTGTGTGCGGTGTAAATGAACGGTGATGATAACGTAGTAATTATACCTACGGTCGAAAGGTGTTAGGAAAATGTGTCGTTTAATTATTAATTACATATGTGGAGACTAAAGAGATAGTACATCATAGCGGAAGTACTTTTACCTCGAAAGAAACTACATAGACATGGTAATAAAGTAGTTGGTATGTAATTCCGGTTAAACTGATGAGATTTTTTTTTTTCAAACTCTAGGTGCTAAAATAGTTTCAATATTTGATCGAAATGATAATACTTAGGTAGTGCTGGGAAGGGGAAGAGGGAGTTTAAACGAGCTAAATATACAGCAATTAAGTACACATTAAGGGTGAAAAAATTTTCAAATGATTTGGCCCACGCGATGTTCATCCTCATTTGTAATAGGTTCAAATTAATCTCTAGCGAGTACGCACTCGTATATGCTTCAACTCCTCCATTTTAAAATCTTGTTACGAGGTTCCGGTTCGACTCACAAAGAATGGTTGTAGCTTCGTTATTGTAATTAGCGCGATGTTTTCAATTTTTAAAGCAGTGTGAAAACGTTTTGAGTATTTTGAGATGACATGACGTACCAATGGATTCTTTGAGATGGGAATAATTCAGAGCTTGTAGCTCCTTGAATACTACAGATAGGCAAAATTTGGCTATAAACTTTTTTATAGTACTTGAAAAGATCTGCCGAAAAGGTTATGTACAAATTTCACCTAATCAAAGTATTGAAGGAGATATGCGAAGTTTAATATTTTTACGCTTTCTAGCTCCTTCAATTTGACAGATAGACGAAATTTGCTCATAAGCTTTTTTGTAGATCTGATATAGATCTGCAGAAAAAGTTATATGCAAATGTTGCCTATCTTTCATATTGAAGGAGTTGCAACGTTTTGAATATTTTAAGGTCCGTAAGAGTAATTTTTTGTTCAAAATTGACATGAAGAGGACAAACTTTTGGATTAGGCAATGTGTTTAAAATGAAAAAAAATTGTCATTTACCACTATCGATTACGTTGATTGTAATAATTAATAAAAAACGTTCAAAATTTGGAAAACATTGATGATGAGAAATTATAAAATGTGGGGGGAGTGAAAATTGAATACTTCTACAAACAATCTCAATACAGGACAATAATATGAGGAAGTGGTTTTCAAAAGATTTAATTGCTTTTTGATTTCGTTTAATTTTATAAACCACTGCACCTTTTGTCACGATGACGTCATGAATAAGAAAATGACACAAAATAAGCAAGTGATCATATCAATTAAAAGCTAATTCTATCCTCTTTCTAAAAAGTTATTATGATAAATTTTTCAAAAGTGAGTGCTTCTCGAGTTACGCATACAAAAAATGGGAAAAAATTTATAAAAATAGAATACCAAACCATCAGGCATAGAGTATCAGCTACTGCAACAGCAAAAACGTAAGTTATAGAAAATTTAAAATTTTTAATACAATTTTTAAAAACTTCAAAAAATTATTTCATTTTTTTTGTAATTTTGTGAAAGTATTATTTTTGAGGGGAGAGGAGGGATTAGTGTGGTTCTTATTTATACTTGGTGGAAAATTTTTTTCTGATTTGCTTTGCTCACATCCCCTATAAAGTCGTAAAGTAAATCCTAGAAAGTTTCAGTCCTCTACATGCAAAAGAAATGGTGCCAAATATCTCCCAAATTTTCAAAAAAAAAATTAAAAATGTAATGAACATTTTTTTCATTCCAGATTTTGTTTGTTCATTCCTTCCAAATATCCTCGTTTTTATTAGAAATGACTCTTAAATTTCTATTATCCCTTCCTAAAATTTCATATAATTTTAATTTTTTTAAAATTTTTTTAAAATTTTTTAAAAAATGAGGGAATTGAAGGTATCACTTGAAATTCAATTAGGAAAAAAATTAAAAATAGGGAAATATTTTCTCATAAGAAAGAATAATTTTGAGGAGTGGGAGTCAAAAAATTTTAAAGTTGAAAATAAGGGCTACCCTGGCGAGGACTATTATGAAGAAGTACCTACTCCTAAAAATCATGCAAATCTCCTGCTTTTTGGGTTTGAGATTTTGTTAGACAGCCTGTTAATTACTAATTGGCTTAGCGAGGCAGAGTAATTATTATAAGTTCTATATGTTTTTGGGCTAAGAATCAATCGAACTTCTCAAAATTGCTAAAAAAAAAATTAATACAAACGTATCACAATTTTTTGTAAAAATGTCGAAAATTTGTCGTGTTGTTTTCGAAATAAAAATTCATTACATTCTCTTTCCTTGATTTTAGAGTATTTTTTTGCTTCAATTCCTTCTTTCTTTCTATTTTCATTTCTGGAAAGAGTACTCCTACATTGAAATCATAAATTCCTAAAATTTTCAGAGCAAAAAGTCATAAAATTTTTTCTGTTCTTTTGCTACAGTGGTTCTATCTTCAACAAGTCAACAAAACGTCATAATAAGTATTACTTATCAATCATTAGCCTATGGGTCAAGATTTGGTTGAAATTTTTAGACTTACAAGAAATTCAAAATTGGCAAAAAAAACAGAAAAATGATTTTTCAAAAAAATTTGTATCGAAACTAATTTTTGATCATTCTCTTCTTATAGATATGTAATTGTTTGCCTAATTTTGAAATTGAAGGGCCTATAAATTTAAGTTGAAACCAAATAATTCTGAAACCAATTCAATAAGTGTAATGAATAGTACTTCAAAAATTGAACAAATTGTCTCACGATGACTTTTTGCCTATCATCAAAATTGAAGGGGCTTCGTACATTCAAAGTAGATTGACAATTTCAAAATTTTTCAAGTTTTTTACACTTTCAATATTATTTTGCTCCTTCAATTTCGACGATAGGCAAAAAGTCATTACAGCAAAATTTATTCAGTTTTCAAATGAAAATTCATTACCTTCGTTGAAATTCATTTTAACATTTTTTTGTCTCAACTTACGTCCATAGCCTCTTCAATTTTGAAATTAGACAAACTGTTATAAGAAAGGAATTTGTCCAGTTTTTGATTTACTACTCACTCCAATGATTGAAAATTAGTTTCTATTCAAATTTGTTGAAAAAGCATTTGCCCCTTTAATTTTCAAGATAGGCAACATGTTCATCTAATGTTATTTTTTAGTAGTATATCGATTCCCAGTTACATCCAAATTTTAAGTTTGGCAGACCACTCACTAGTTACCTAATAAATAGGAGCTGAAAAGAAAGAATTAGTGGATATAAAAAACAATAAAATTCATTAAAAAAAATACCTAGACATCTAACGAAATTTAACTCTGATAATTTTATGGTTTTTGGTCAAAATTTGGGAAAGATTAAAGTCAAATTAAGGTCTACTTGGCTAAAACATCAAAATTATTTGTAATATTTTCTTATTTCACGACATTCAAAAATAAAAAAAACAAATCGATGATGTGGAATTTTTTGCTCGTAAATTTTCTTCAAATTTTCATTTTTTCAAAATCCAGCCATCACTTCGAAGTTGTAGGATACTTCTCCCTCGCTAAAATTTTCGAAAAAAATTCTCTCACCAAGCTTCCATTTCGACCACCCAGACCACCAACACTTAACTATCTACACAGCTTTCTAACACCAGCACAAAACCCCCTTCTCCTGTAGCTTCACTATATAAAAAGCAGGCATTTTTCGAAACTATTCCCACAAATGATGAATACATCGACGAGTCGAATAAATAAGCGAATATATAAATAAATAAAACCAGTTGAAAATATATTTCTCCCTTATCAGCCATATCCGCGTTTACACAATTTTACTTACATGTAATTTACATGAATGTAAATGATCATTTGGAAAAGATAAAAGCAAAATACAAAGAGCGCCGGTCGCAGTTCGTAAGTTATTTCTAGCCGAGCAACCTTACGCTCGTAAACTCAGGTAACATTTCAACTACCGGAGACAAACCCCTCGTCGAATTATCAATTTCCTTAATCGTCGAGTCGTCGTGTCGACGAATAATTCACGTAATCGAACGTACCAAAAAACCTCGGCGAATAAAAAAAATGGCACTTTGATCGAGATCTGCGAATGCCGAATGTACCGGGATTTTATGCGAACCCGGTCGTACGCAGGCGCGACAAAATCCCAATTGTGAACGCGACCTGGATGCTTACATCGCATCCCACATTACACTTCATAAAAAACCATTTGTCCACATTTAAGTGATTTAAAGGTGGACGCCGACGATTTATACATTTACCTAAAAATTAACTAACGTTGCTCCGGTAAACGATTAATTATAACCGAATGCTATAAATTTTTATTTATTGCCCATTATACTTGTTCGAGTTAAAAACAAACATTAATAAAATTTCAACTTGTTTTTACCCGCAACTTTTAGTTAGTCGAAGCGAACCAAGGCGGCGAGGCGAGCTCGACTAGCACAAACGAATTTCAAAGTCCTTGATCAAAATAACCCTTTGTGTATAATCTCGGTACCATCAACGGTCCGGCGTTAAAAAATTACTCTCATTTTCCTCTCTCCTTATACATAAAATAAACGTAGATTATTCACCGATAATACCTGCGACTCTTCGGTAGGCAAAAGTCAAACGAGTTTTGCCACCGAAACAACATCAAAATGTCGTAGAACATTCTTTTCTACCATCGTCCATCGAAGAAAATTTTTCACTTTTTTTTTCCTCGAATTCATCTTATCCATTGGGGAAAAGGCACGCCCGCCATATAAACTGGTATAAGAATAAAATTTCGTAAACGCAGAATAGCAATATATATTCATTGGTCGATACCACACCACACCATAGACCAAGAGGTACCTTAGAAAGACAGGGATATGCAACATCGCAGAGCAGCCCCTTCATTAGTAAAAATTACATTTTTACCTCATTAATATTCTGTTATCTGCGCGGTATCTCATAGGTAGATTTTTCTTCATTTAAATAGTATTATTTATTAACATCGCATCGGTATAGTTACTTTTTTTTACATCGATTCTCGGCTCCTAGACTTTTTTCTACCCATTTTAGTTTATAAGTCGAAACAAGTAGTTCGTATTTAAACGACGTCATTAATCTGGCCACTGAACTGTTCCTATGGTATGGATACGATTCGCATTCTTCTCTTTCGCTATATTAATAACACGTACGAGTATACCTGCGATGAATTTTTTTTTTCACTTGGATTCGACTTGGATGTATTTTGCACCGCCATCCACCCTGCTCCTCATCAAGGTAGATAACCGAACAAAGAATATAATTAGCCGAACCGCCATCTCCATCGCCATCGTTCTCTTCTCTGTCCTGGTGCATAAACGTATACATAAATCGAACGCCCATATGACCATTTGCCCATACCACGAGCACGAGGATAGATTGATGCTCGATGCGTACCAAGACGAGCAAATGACGAGTGATTATTTACTTGTGTACTCGTTTGGTCAATCGTTTGCTGGAATTTTCGCGATGAAAATATAATAAGCGTATATGATTTCAATATTATGGCCTATAGTTATAGGTATAGTCTGTACTACTATGATTTGTAAATTCGCCACCATGATTGATTTACGTCAATTCTGCGTAGATTAAGGCGCCAGACTGGACGGTGAGATTTTTCGTCGTGATTTAAAAGAGGGCATTGACGTTTGACTTGGAATAAATCGATGGGTTTTGAAATTCAATTATTTATTTATTTTCTAGGGATTCTCAAATCGGTTTCGTTAATGGTGAAGTCTCGTTGGGTTATATTTTCTAAGTGCAGATTTTTTTGTGTAAGAATAAGATTCTTTATCGTAACACAGAGGGATTTTTTCAGGATGAAGTTGACTTGAATGACAAAAAATTGGCAGAAAGTCGAAAAAAACAAAAAAAAAGTAATTGTATTCTATATAGATTAATTCCCCCACCCGCCTACCTACCCACATCACCCCTTTCTTCTCGTCTTAATCATCAAATCATTTTGACTTCATACTGACGACAAAATCACACAAAACGAAGAAAAAAGGCAAACTGACCTTTCCCAAATTAATTTTACGATAATTGAAAAATTTTTAATAGGTTTGATTTAAAAAATTTACAAAATTTACGTGTAGGTTTTGAAAAAATTCTGAAGTACATATTTATTCAGAATCAAAAAAATTAGGGAAAAATTAATTTAGACCAAAAAAGTTCGTTCTCAACTTCTACCCCACCCCTCCTCCTGACAATTAGTTCGTCTCCCATGAAATCATTTCTCGTTAAAATTATTAAACCAATTTTTTTTTTGAAAATTTTTATGAAACTTGAAAATTTTGCAAGAAAATTTATCAAACTGAAAAAGTTTAAAAAGCAAGAATGTTTGAGAGTGTTGGAAAAAAATCACGAATATTAATATTTGAATTAGCAAATAATGAAAATTTATAAAATTATACAATTCCAGGGGCAGAAATATACTTAGATTCGATTCGGAAAATTGACAAAACTTACAAGCAGATTTTGAAAAAGGTTTGAAAAATTTGTATTTAAAATCAGAATTTGGAAAAAATTACATTTAGATCGAAAAAGCTCATTTTTCAACTTTTACTTCTCGTCTACTCCTTCACATTAATTCGTCATCTTTCACAAAATCATTTCTCGTTGGAATTATTGAACCGATTTTTTTTTTTGAAATTGTCAAGAAAACCAAAAATTTAACAAAAAAATTCATCAACTCAAAATAAGTTTAAAAAGCAAGGTTTAAGAATGTTGAATAAAATCACGAACATTAATATTCAAGTTAGAAAATAATGAAAATTCATCGAAGGATACAATCCCAGGGTCATAAATAGTTCTTCACAAGCTGCATATTAGATTTTCAGAGACGGGGCAACGTATTCAAGAAATGGTCTCAAATTAAAAAAAAAAAACTCATTCAAGGAAAACAGTTGTTCTGAGAGTAGAAAATAACTCATTTTCTTCACCGTTTGAACTGCAAAAGGAATGCAAATTTGTCATAAAATGCGTTGAACTTATTCACCAAATATTTTTACCAAGTATTTTTTATATTTATCACTTTTTCCTGAAAATTTTGAAAAAATGAAAATTTGTCACTGATTTCAGCATCATAATTCTTCAAAAAAAATTCCAATTGCTAAATTTTTTTTCATTTAAAAAAATTGACGATCACTTGTGTAAAATGTAACAAATTTTTGGAGTTCTGCGAAAGTTACTAATTAATTGGACTTTATCAATTCCTGAATCAGACTTAATTAATCAAACTGCAGTAGTAATCTGATTTTTGCCATTAAATGAAACAAATTATTTTGAATTTATCAAATTTAACCTCCCGTCGAAATTTCCGAACCTGAAAAACAACCCTCGATGTGGGTTGTTTCCAAAAGAACAAGATTTTTTGTTGTAACGAAGAGATATATTTTTTTGAAAGCTGAAGCTGGCTTAAATGAGAAAAGTTTAGCGAAAAGTCAAAAAGGCATGCGAAAAAAAATTTTATATTCCATCTATCATAAATTCACGCCCTTCTCTTCAGCCCTTCCACCCCCTGCTACCCAACAGATCATCTATTGACTACAACATCAGACGAAATGAGTTAGCCATAAAAGCAAAATTGCCCTCATTTACCTAAATTGCACATGATTGAAAAATTTTTGCTTTGAGCTGATAAGTTTACAAAATTAACGACTGATTTTTCAAAAAAAATTGAAAAATTTTAGATTTATAGCGAGAAAAGTTTTAAAAATTCTAAAATTTTCAACTTTCACCCCCCCCCCCCCCCCCACCTTATCCATCCTATTCAATTCGTCTGTCATAAAATCAAATTTCTCCTTCAGTTGAAATCATCAAAGTAATTTTTTTCAAAGTTTTCCAGAAAATTCATCAAGCCAAAGAAATTCAAAAAAAAAAAAAGAATGTTTGTAAAATGTTTTAAAAAATCACGAATATATTATTTAAATTGGCACCTTATGAAAATTCATAAAATTATACAATTTCAGGGTCAGAAATAGTTCGCCGTAGCTGCATATTACATTTTCAGGGGCAAGCTGGCGTCCTCGAGAAATTTTTCCGTTGAAAAAAAAATAAACTCATTCAACGGCACAGTGTTTTTTAAGAATTAGAAAAATAGTCTTTGAAAAAAAATGGGGTTGTGTAAAAAGCCAAAAATTACTCATATTCTGCACCAATTTGAGCGAAAATGAATGAAAATTAATTTTGGCATCAACTTATTTCTCCGAAAAATTCCCAATCGCCAAATTTTTTCATTTTGAAGAATTCAGAATTATTTTAAATTTTAGAAATTTCTGAATTTTTGCAAAAATATTGGTGAATTGGTATAGGTACTTTACCAATTGTTTAATCAAATTTGATACAGCGATCGCCAGCAAAAATAATCTAATTCACTCAACACAAGTTTTGCCCCAAAACAAAACAAAAACAAAAGGGGATAATTTAATAATGATCTTAATTTCGCTATAAGTTTCAGAAATCATGATGAAGGGCACATAAAAGTCTCTAAAATACAAGTATCGTGATGGTTCATGAATACAAACACAAATAATTAAAAAAATATATAATCAATTGATTTTATTCGTTTGATAAGAAAGCAACGAACAAACAATTTTCGATTTGGATTCAAAAAATGACTGTATTTTCTTCAATCGAAAATGCCTGCAAAGTGGTAAAGAGTGTATAAAAAGTTGTCTAATCAGGAACTCCGAATGTGGATGAAAAAAAAAAATAATAAAAGCACAAAAATACATTTTGATTTGGGATACTTAACAAGTTTTTGAAAGTCCAAGAGTGATTTTTCTTTAAATTGAAGAAAATTTGCCTCAAGCAAAACCAAAGAAAATTGGGGGGAAAATTTCATTTCAAGTTTGAAAATCGAGTTCTCGCATGGAAATTTTCATAATTTTGATTCGGTTCAACTCTGTCTCGTGCAGTCATACTCTCGAATTATTTCGTCAAAATCAAAAACAAAATCTTTCAAAAGAATAAAAATCACGAAAAAAATTTCAAAAACAGAAAATAACCAATCTATGAATTCATGTTTTGAAAACCATTCGAAATTTGATTCAATACTTCAAAATTCCAACCTGCTTCTCCACCTCCCCCTCATTCCATAATCTTGAAAATTTCTTTAGCCAAAATTACAAGCATTGGAGGGGGGGGGGGACTCCGCCTCTCACCGAAGTTGGCAAAAGTACATTTTGATTCGGGATAACAAGTTTTTGAAAGACAAAGAGTGTTTTTTTTTTTGAAAAATTGAAGAAAATTTGCTTCAAGTAAAACCAAAGAAAATTAGGGGGGGATTTCACTTCACGTTTGAAAATTGAGTTTTCGCATGGCAATTTTCATAATTTTGATTTGGCTTATCTCTGTTTTATGCAATCATACTCTCGAGTTATTCGTCAAAATTAAAAACAAAATCTTTCAACAGAATGAAAATTATACGAAAAAAATTTCAAAAACAAAAAATTACCAATTTCAATTCATGTTTTGAAATTATCATTTGAAATTCGATCCAATACCTCAAAATTCCAACCTGCCCCCCTCATCTTGAAAATGTCTTTTATCTTCATCCTAGTCAAAAACACCCAAACTCTATCCAAAAAAAACTCTCCTCAGACGCTCAAAATAAATAAAATTCTCGGTCATTAAATATGTAACATACACAATCATCAGCTTCAATCACCCATCAGCACATCAAAATATCTCGCAACATTTTCTCACATATAAACGAAAAAAAAAAATACATTTCACACTCATTTTGCAATGACATGCGTCAAATTTTTCATCACTGCCAACTCTCGCGACGATGGGGCGATATGAAAAAGTACTTTTTAATTAGAGCCTCGAGAGTAAATTTGTATATACGGTGGTTATACCAAGTCGAAGACGCAGCTAGAAATTTGCTTTCAGCATCGACGTAGGTCGACAATGTATAATGAATGTTTTGAAAAAAGGAAATGAATGTAGGAACATGTAATATGATGTTTGTATAAAAGATTTAATCTCGAAAAATTTTAATAAACGAGTCGTTATTAATCCGTGGCCGCACGTATGTATACGATATAATTCCTCTTTATATGTGTTTTTTTTTGTGATATTTTGTTTATTAAAAGAAGAGACGACGAAAAAAAAAAAATACTCGAAGAATATATCACCAATGTACAAGTATATAACCTCACATCTGCTTGTACAAATACCGGTCTCTAATAAAAAAAATCTCGCTCGAGAGTGAGGTAATTACCGTATTATATCATCTAGTACGAATAATAATAATTAAAAATATAACCGTCATTATCGTGAAAGACAAGCGAAAAACGAGAATTTATTTGAAAGGTTAAGATTTCGGCAGACTTGTTAATTTCGGACAGACGCGGCGATGATAACGATGTGACAGTAATTACGGATATTTCCAAATTCATAACACGTTGCAATGTCAAGGCATCTCTGGAAGAGCTAATTTTTCAATTTTTATCGCCCAATCGCCTCGTACCAGATTGAAGATCAAATTACGATAATTGATATTTTATTTTCGAGCCAGATTCGCGATTTCGATTCACTTTCGATCTCGTCCACGCAGCTCGAACTTGCTCAACTATGTGAACGCGAACGAAAACGAGTAGCGAGCCGACGACAGCTTCGAAATATATTTTTTAATTAATACTACAAATAGCAATATCGTCGAGTTTACTGGTTTTAATAAAGAGAGTGAAATTAATGCGCGAATAAACGACTCGAAAAATTAAACAACCCCACCCTCCCCCGCATCTCCCCAACACCATTTCACTCGAATCAGTCAGCAAACGTATGAAAAAATTCCACGCACCGAAGCCCAATTCGTTCAAAAATTTGTTCTCGAAACGAAAAAAAAATTCACCTTGGTGCAATTATTCGTACATCTGGCAACGCCGCAGACTGTTAAATAATTGCTAAGAAGGGTTGTCATTTCGGTTTCGCAATTGGTACTTTGAAAAGACGCAGCGGAACAGAAGTATGGAGGCAGGACAGCACAAACGTCAGAACTTGTCAAGTCATCTCCAATTACGAACCATTTGTTAGGGATTGTATGTGAAAAGAAATATGGCCATTTTCACCAACACCGAGCTATATTTGAAATTGTTTACTCCATTTTTTTTCCGCATTTAAGTATTATAACATAGTGTGCGGCTATGTCTGCAGGGTGGTTTCGTGCTGGAAGATATAGTTATAGGTACGATCGATGGTGGGTTTTTTTTACACCATTGCCCAGGCGTTAATTAGATTATTATCTTATATAGAAATGGAATATTAATTCTGTTGTAGAGTTGAATGCAAATTGCAGCGCAGTGCCATATGCAGAAAGCACGTATAAGGCATGATATTAATGCAATTTCACAATATGGCGTCAGTCTAAAAGTTATTGACCTAATTTAAATTACCTCGCGTTCATAATGTTCGATTAAATTCGCGGAAATGAAATTTTTTTTTTTTAGATTAATTACCCTCAATTATACTGTAATTTTTTTTCTTCGTTCCGAGTAAATATTCCTAGAATATGCAAATTATTCCCGCCAGTGTTTATAGATTACGTGTCTATATAAGGATATGAAGGAAGTGAATTTTTCTTCCAAATTATCTATGTGCGTAAAGTAAAACAGTGACGATAATTGGTTCCTAAAATGATTTTTTTGACCTGTAGGTATATGTCTTAGGGCTGAGGATCATTTTACAAATTTGTGCACCCCGAAATTCCATCACGAATTTATGGTTTTTTGAACTTGGAAAAAAATTTCAAAGATTCAAATTTTTTGTTAGCAAGATTACTTTTTGGATTTAAAAAAATTGTCAAAAATTGGAATATCTTGCATCTATACTTGGAATTTTTGGGTCACGAAATTGCCTTCTGGACTTGGAAAATTTAAATAATTCTTCTAACGACATCTTCGATTTGGAATTTTGGAATTAGTGAGATCATCTGGGACGATTTTCAAATTTTACTTCCTAACAAGAGAATAGAGATGTCATTTTTTGCCAATAGTGAATGAAAAATTAGGAATAAATTCATTGAAAATTGTTTGAACAATTTTGAAAATTTATTGCGAAAATATATGAAAAATATCTTTTATTCGATGAAATAACAATAGGCAAAATTGGATAAAAATTTTCACAAAAATTCTTAAAATTGAGAAAAAAATAGATCAACGAAAATTTATTGAGAATCACTCAAGATTCATTAAATTACCTGCCTGAAATACCTTTATATTGAAAATTATTCAAAATGCCAGAAAAATTTTTCAACTTTGATAAAATCACCATAAAATTGTTCAATATGACGCTAAAATTGCTAGAAATAAGTATATCGTAAAAAAATGTTCAAATTTTGAAAAAAATAGTCGACATTTTTTTGAAAAATTGATAAAAAATGCTCAAAAGACGAAAAACCTTCATTAAAATTGCCTCAAATAATCCAAAAGTTTTAGAGAATGAGCTGAAATTTTCGTAAAATGTGATAAAAATTGGTGAATTTCAATGAAAATTGAGTAAAAATAACGTAAAAATTGATAAAATTCCATAAAAAATGTGTAAATTTCTGGAAAAGTTTATTAAAATTTCACAAAAGTGTATGAAAAAAAATTAATGAAAATTATATAAAAATTGCCGAAAAAAGTAATTTATTCGATATTTAAACGAGTTTTCAACATTCCAAGTAGGGTACCTAATTCTGACACAATTTATAAATTTTTCAAAACTTTTGAACGTCTGGATGATAATGAGGTATTTCTAAGCAATTTCAACACTTTTTCGATGTTTTTGGTGCAATTTTTGCCAACTGCACTTGGACAATTTTTATCGCAATTTTAACAAGTTTTGCGTGTTCTCAAACAATTCTAAAAATGTGCCAACAATTTTTAAAACATTTTGAAATTTTTTCGCTGTTTCATAATTTTATTTTGTAATTTGAACTATTTTTAGAACATTTGAAAACTTTTTAAATCTGAGTTCAACTATTTTCAAGATATGTATAATTTCAAATAATTTTAACTAAATTTCAGCATAATTTATGACATTTTAATTATTTCTTCCAATTTCCTAAAATTTCTTCATAATTAGAACCATTTTTCAGCATTAAACACGATTTTGTGCCATTTTATGAGTCTGCAAGAATTCTAAATAAAAAAAAAGTTGACGATAAAAAGTTGATCGAAATTATTACTTACCGATTGGAAAAGTTTATGAGGGTGAGGAGGAGGGGGGAGGTAATTTCTTCTACGCATTCGTAAAATATTTTTAAACCGTTTCTAAAAAAAATAAAAATAGTAAGTACTTCAACTAAAAAGTAGAAATTTTATTATTTTCAAGCTAATTTTCTGTATTTTGACAGTTTTTAAACTAAAAATTTAAAAAAAAGAAATTTTTGCCTAAATCCAATCCAAAAAATTCTCCAACTTTTTAAGAAAATTGGTGAATTTTGAAAATTTTGCCAAAGCAAGTCCATCGAACAATTTTTGGAAATTTCTTCGAATTTTGAAAATCATCAGGTTTCAATATTTTGCCAAATTTCAATCGCTCGAGCCAATTTATGAGGCAAAATTTCAAAAATTTGCGTCAATTTTTTGAGAGAAATGTGATTAAGACGGAGATACACTTGTTTCCATCCTCTTTTCTCCACTTCCATGATCCTTTTGAAAACATTTTATGAAAATTTCTGTATTCTGATCGTTGTCAAATCTAAAAAAAATCCTCACTGCAATTAACAAAAAAGAAATTGAAAAAATATGATTTTAGAAGGCACCTACCGTGACATTTCCACCCACCCTCAGGGGTGTAAGATCTTCAAAAACAAGATATTTAAATTTTCTTCATTATCTGGGAAAGGAGTATTTTTCAGTAAATTGAAGGAAACTTGATGGTTATTAGAACATTAGGTGGCTGGGCCACTATGCGGCCCGGCCCATCCTCCTAGCTGACGTGAATATGTGTTACTCATTTTTAATTTCGATGGAAATATTCTCAGATTTTTTTTGTAAAAAATACCACTTTTGGTCAAAATTGTCCTGTTTGGTTAAAATTCTCAGTTTTCAGTCAAATGTCATTTATTCGTCAAAATCATAATTTTTTGTCATTTTTCATTTTCTAGTCCAGACTTGTCATTTTTTGTCAAAATTGTCAGTCTATTTCAAAATTACATTTTTTGGTCAAAGTTGTGATTTCAAAATAGAAATTTTCATTTCAAAATAGAAAATGTCATTTTTGGTCAAAATCTCCGATTTTCATCAATTTTTTTCATCTGAAATGTTAATTTTTTGTCAAACTTATCATTTTTGGTCGAAATCACAATTTTTTGTCAATATTGTTATTTTTTGTCAAAATTATAATTTTTTTGGTTCAAAATTGTCAAATTGCCATTTTTGGTTAAAATCGTTGTTTTTTGTCAATTGTAATTTTTTTTTG
>FIZU01036641.1:0-20776 GCA_900064475.1 Pseudococcus longispinus
ATGCGCCGCGAGTTCGAAAATCCCCCTACGCTGAAACCCTGCCCATCCGCCCCTGAATCAATCTTTTTGCTTTGGAGTTGTACGACCATTATGACTTTTAATAAGGTTTTCAGAATTTATTGCCACAATTATACACGTATTTTCCTGGCTATTTTCTTCATTATTTCATTGAAATTGGTTTGCTAATTGACTTTTCATATAATGTAAGTAATTATGTATGTAGGTATTTCAACATAGCATTCTCCTAGTACACAATGATTTTTCTAAACAAAATGAAAAAGTGATGATGAAACCTCCATACGCTATTTTCGTACGATATTTATTAGAATTTCGACAACAGTCGAAACTCAATTTCAGATTCTCATTACATGAAAATTTCTCAGCAACGTAACTGTCTTTTTTTACAGACGTTGAGATGTTTCATAGCTTATTCTAACGTTGAATTTATAATAAAAGAACGTAACAGAAACTATAAAATAAATTTACTCAAAAATTAATCTACATATTTATTCAAACAAACAATAAAATCAACGAATTATAAAATCTTTCGGATAATTATACACTTTAGGGAAAGACTCGGTCTCTTCCTCAGTATAAGTATCCAATTTTTGAGGAACCACTCGTAATGGCCTGATTTGATTAGTTACATTAGCTAAAATTTCCGAAGGTACATTTTCGTCAGCATATACATGCAATCTTTCCATTGTATAACGTCTTTGTAAATTATGACCAAGGTTCGAGTATACAGCTTTTTTAAAAACCTGCAATAAGTTATTCATTATAAAACCAGTTATTTTTCAATGCGTATAATTTACTTATAACCCAAATAAGTACCAAAGTTGGATCTCTATCATGTAATTCCCATGCCCGGGTGTAAGTTTTTCCTTTAGTATAGCCTGTGTCATGATAGTAGACTCGCCAACGCCATTCTTCACCAGGTAATGCGATTTCACGACTGTTGATTACTACAACATGGTCTCCGCAATTGGCTGTAATGAAAGAATTCAATGAAGTGAGAGAAATTGGTAGAATGACGTATGAAATGTATACCGGGTACTTACACGTTGGATGGTAAGTAGGCTTGTAAGATCCTTTCAAGTATTTACAGATTAGGTTAGCAGTCAGCAAAGGATTTTGCCATCGAGCGTCGAATATATGCCATACTCTGGTGAGAGCATTCCATTGCTGAAAATATGAATATTATTAGGTTACAAGTCTAGTGAAATGATAATGAAATGTGTTTGAGATTTACTTTTACTCGTTCCCACGGTGACATAATTTTACGTAGAACTTTATCAATATAATTCACTTTTTGATCATCAGACTGCAATCATTCATTATTCATTTTTTACCGTATCGGTTCTATTATCACTTCTCAAAAAAATTCAGATTTCGGAACTTGTGGAAAGGGAAAAATGAAAATAAAACATGGTACATAGATATCGAATTTTAGCCTGACGTTTGATTGCATTTTTGTTTAACGACCGATACGTTTCTATCGGTGAAATGCCGAATGAAATAATTTTCGAACCAGGTAAACTTTGACAACAGGTGAATCATGCTATCGTCATATTTTTTTATCTATTGTTTATCATCATAATCTTCATCTAAGAAAATTGAAAAATCATAAAATATCATCGCATAGTTGGATAAATTTGAAATATTAATCGTTGAAAATAATTACTAATGGTGTATTTAATATGTTATGTATCTTTCGATGATATATTCGATTAAATTTGTAAGATTATGTTGATTGTGACAGAAAGAACGTGAATACCTTCAACTGTTGATTCCTCTAATTGTAGGAAATTTTAATAATTTAATGCGAATAATTCTTCATTAGAAATTAACATTCATTGACATATCGATATTCTCTACAACTATTCATAGGCCTACATTCATTATTCAAATGTATAAATCTTTTCTTCTTTTTTTGAAAAAGGGCGATACTTGAAATCATTTAAAATCATAAGAATTGTGTGCTAGAAAAATCTACGATGAGCAATCTGAAGGATGAATTGAACCAATATTTGAATCGTGGCGATTCAGCGAAGAATGGCGTTTCATTCGGTAAACAAACTTTCAAAAAAATTTTCAAAAAATTAGAAACCGAAGATAATGAGGATCTGTTGGGCAATAACCAGAAATATTATCAAACATGGTTCGAATGTCCCTCACTGGTAAGTAGGAAAATACTGCCATCTCTAATACTCTGTTGAAAATTTAATTTTAATTTTTTATCATTTGTTTCAGAGTCGAATGCAAAAATTGATTTGTTTTTGCGTATGTTTGTGCATGAGTTTTTTATTTTTTGGATTATCTCTTTTGTATATTCCGGTGATTGTCTTAAAGGCTAGAAAATTTGCTCTATTTTTCACTCTTGGAAGTTGCTCGACATTGTGCAGGTATGTTATACCATATTTGGCTCCAGTTCCAGCATTATTGACTATAAAACGACAATTGTGTTTTGCATTTTTCTTAGTTTTGCATTCCTTTGGGGACCATTGAAGTATTTGAAACATCTTTGTTCGGTGGAACGTTTACCATTCACAGCAGTTTATTTTTTTTCATTAACCGCAACTTTATATTTTTCCTTGGTGATGCAAAGTACCCTAGCTACTGCATTATGTGCTGTAATTCAAATAATTTCATTAGTATGGTTTGTTGTTACTTACATCCCAGGAGGGCAAACTGGTTTATCAATGTTTAGAAAAATTTTCTCTTCGGCGGTTTCCTCGTCTGTTTCTAATACATTGCCGGTATAGATTCGTTATAATGAAGTTAAATTAAGTTCCTACGTACACTTTTTCATAAATTTTTCGCCATTTATAGCATCATGTCAATTTTGTGTTCTAATTGATGTCATATTTATTAATATTTTGTATAAGTATTTCAATTTTGTTAATAAATGTTTTTAAAGTTATCTTTTTTTCAACTCTGTACATTCGTATCTGTGCGATAAAAGATGTTAAAGTTCAATGATAAAACTTCTATTAAGAAACTGTTCATTGATGACGTATAATTAGTTGCTTCAAAAAATTGATGCATAAGTAAGTAAGTATGTTGATTAGTTGTATTCGTCATTTGAGCGAGAAACAGTGTCGAGTGAGTTCAACTCTTGTAATTATTTTTTGTTTCGTTGGAAAAAATTCAATATTGTGTCGAATAATTTTTTGTTTTAGAAATGATTACAGATAATAGAATTAATTTAGATATCCCCCGATGGGATCAGAATACTTACGTAGGTCGATTGAAATATTTTTTTAATGTCACCAACCCATTGCATATCCTTAAAAATGACGAAGAACTGAATAAAGCGAAAGAACTAGTTGATAAATACAAGTAAAAATTTTATTTTCTTTAAATAATTAAAAAAAAAAGTATTAATTGATACCTCATTCGCAGATCGGGACAACCCTTACCTGAGGTAACATTAAATGATGTATATTGTGCCAAAGACATCGTTGATTCAGCTTTTCACCCTGACACTGGAGAAAAAATGATTCTGTTCGGAAGAATGTCTGCTCAAGTTCCTATGAATATGATAATTACTGGATGTATGATTACATTTTACAAGTAGGTGAATTAGATACATTTTTGTAATGGATTCAGTTGGTGTTTTAATATTCATATAGGTACCAGTATCTGAATTTATTTTCATTTCAAGTTTTTATTTACTTATGGATTTAGTCATAAAAAATTATGTAATTTTTTTAGATCTACTCCAGCTGTTGTATTTTGGCAGTGGTTCAACCAATCATTCAATGCTTTGGTAAATTATACGAATCGAAGTGGTTCTTCTGAAATTACAGTCGAGTAAGCTTTTTTACTTTTTCAATTTCCAACCTTCTTTTCTATTGAGAAAAAACCTTTCGAATTCCTATGGTTTGGATGTAACTTATGATTATAATTGTTCACATTTGTAATGTCGAGTACCTACCTACGTATATAAAATTATCATCTACATTATTTAAGATAAAATATTTTTACAAAAATTTCAACATTCTGTCTACCGGTATTTATTTCTTGAATGAACTTTACACCTTTGTATTAATTCGTGCATTACAGACAAATTACAAAATCATACGTTTTGGCTACGAGTGGTGCTGTATCTACTGCTATTGCATTAAATAAACTTGCTAAGGTAAAATTCACTTCCGAGAATTATTTTTTCCACTCGATAAAATGATTTCAAAGTGATTTTTTCTTTCAGAGAGCACCTTCTGTCGTCAGCAGATTAGTGCCATTTGCTGCAGTTGCGGCGGCGAACTGTATCAACATTCCATTAATGCGATATAAGTATGCAGCTGTTTCATTAGGATATCGTAAACTTGTCTATAAGCAAATTCTTAATTCTAATTATATTTTTCCAGAGAGCTAGAACAAGGAATTTCTGTAGTTGACCAGAATAATAATGTACTGGGATACTCTAAAACCGCAGCAACTTATGGGATATCAGCAGTAGTATTGAGTCGTATTTGTATGTGTGCTCCTGGGATGAGTGAGTAAAAAGTTGCGAATAATTTGTAGAAAACCATGTAAATTGTGTCCTAATAACTGTTTTCTTCAGTTTTCACTCCTTTTATTATGGAATCTCTTGAAAAAAGAGGAGTAATTCGACGATACCCTTGGTTACCAGCTCCTTTGCAGTTACTTTTATGCGGTGTATTTTTGACATTCGCGACGCCTATGTGTTGCGCTTTATTCCCTCAAACGTATCCGATTGCTGTTCAAAAATTAGAAAAAGAAATTCAGGTATGTAAATAAAAAAAATGTAATATAAACTACCTACGTTAATACGTTTAAAAAAGAAAAAAATTGAAAAACGTCCTATAAGTTGTGCACTCTACAGAAAACTTTTTCCGTAAAAACCTTTACTTTCGTCTTAGCGTTTCACATATCACGACTTTTGAATTTTTAAGATGAATTTCTTGTTTAAAATTTCATTTATAGCTTGATTTTTCCTTAAAAAACGATAAAAATGATGTATAAATTTTGAAAAGTTTCTCATTTATTTAACTGTGTAGCACACTAACGCCATCTTCAGGATGAAATATCCTGCTTTGATTCCATTTCTTTTTATTTTTGCCATGTTTTGTGTTTCAAAGCAAAATGATTGTACATAATGTATTTTTTATTTTGAATTTTGATAAGAATATTTTACTTCAAAGTATTGTGATTCTTTTTTAAATACTTTTTCCGTGTCCAGGAGAATGCTGAAAAATACAACCCAGTTCCGCAGATTGCCTACTACAACAAAGGATTATGAATGACTGTTGGTGTAATTGAAATTGACACAGTTACCTTTATAATGTATCTCAAAGTTTATGCTTCATGATAAATAAATAATTATACTGTGTTGTGTTGTTTGTCAGTGTTGATGTGATAAAGTTTCAAGTGTTGATGATTTTTCTTGAACAATGGAGCTTGTTTAACATGACAGTTAATTGGTAAAGATTTTTCACAACATGTGAACTGTGCTCTTGTTTGGATTATCTGCAGAGAATAAACTAGGTAAGATGCGAAAGCATATTGAGTTTATGAAATTTATACTTTATTCGAGTTATTATACTTTTTACATGTTTGTATATATAGCAGCGAATGATCTTCTTGCACGTTAAAATCTAAAAGATTGCGAAGTAGACCAGCGACCAAGGGATGATTAATCTTGCATTGAAATGTTGTTTAAAAAATTCCACTCACGCAGATTTTCAAAATAGAGATGAGGTTTTGTGATTCTGCTCAAGTTTTTCTTCCTTGGGAGTTGATTTTCATGTACATGGTCGATGGATGATGAATGAAAGTCGTTCTCTTTGGTGCTGCTTTGATAAAAAGTACATCGATATTATTGGGTTTATTTTGAGACCTATTTTAGGAAAGGTGTTTTGAAAATTCACCACTTACAGGAAACCTTATAAGTAATTTTATTTTGCCTAACAGTACAGCATAGCACCTATATGAAATTGGTAGATGATGAACCTTTTAAGAATTGAATAATTGTTTCACTGAGATTCGATCTATTAGCAGAAAATGAGACAATGTTTTTCATCCATTGTTGAGTTAAAAATAAAATACAGATAAGTACAACATTTTGCCAAGTGCTATAAGATTTTTATATGTAGGCTTGAAACAAAACTTGGTCATCTTTCCTCCGATTTGATAAGGTATTCATCCCGAATTCTAATATGTATTACACCATTTGGTAGGTCTGAATATTCATAATTTTTATTGACTTGTGGTATTGACCGCATTAATCATTCTACTATGTACTTTTGGATTATTGAGATTCAATTTGAAAATAAAATGGCAAAATTATTCCTGATAAAAATTGATCTGCAATTTTTGGTGTGAAATACCAAAATTGGTGGAAACCAGTGGAAACCCTAAAAATGTCTGTAGCATATAAGCATTTACAATGATTGAACTATAATGAAATGTGTAAATCAAATCAATTGAATTAAAATTCAATTTGATAAAGGAAGAAATCATTTGATTATGAACATACAACAATGTGCTTTGATCACACTACTCATGAATAAAGATGAAAACATTAGCAATTTGCTTTGTATATGTATTGTATACAAACTCGATAGGCCTATCAATTCGGCTAAATTATTCAAATTTCCTATTCTTGACCTAGGTAAAGATGTAATGAAATAAAATTCACTAGAAAATATTAACAGCATAAAAAATTATCGAGTTTGTTATGTTCTCATCCTGCATGTTATGAAAGAATGTTATTTTTTTCAACTTGGTTAAAATAGCAAAATATATCAACTTGTCAATATAATGTCTGTCAAACACATAAATCTATTTTACATTTTTTACGAACCTGGGGCGTATTTTCGATTATTAATTTGTAAACATCTGTTTTTATTATTTTTTGATGAAGTGGAACTTGAATTTTACGACGTTTTGATGATTTGCTTGCTCGTATTGGTTTAATTGTTAGCTGCATTAGGTATCTAAATGTTAGCCATACAATTCGCCTTCCAATAGAAAATATGCAACCGTATCATCAAAAATGTTTGAAAAATAGATGTGTTTTTAATCGAAGGTAGTAATTTTTGTATTTCAGCGTGAAATGTATTGGAATTAGAGTGCTCTTCTCATGCTGTACATAAATGCCTAGTATTAATTTTGGCCAATATTTTACTTTTTTGATTTCATATTTGACAAAACTGAAAGTTTTTTGATACGGATTTGATAGGAGCTACAAAATGCGACATGTAAAACCTACCACTCTGTAGGGTTTTAAAAAAATCCGGCATGATGTATCACTACATACTGGGAAATTGGTATCGATTTAAAAGGAAAAAGAAAGCCCCACGTGGGCGTCAACTCAAAATGCGTGATCATGTATTACGCATCTCGTAGGAAAAATAATATTTAGCTGAAATTCTTCGAAATTTTGCCATTCATATCATTCGCGGTAACTAAGAGGTTGTGGAAACATTGTAGTACAAAGTGGAAAATAGTTTCATTCAAGGGAAGTCTTTAATTTGATAAACTTAGTCGAATAAATTCGTGCAAATCATTCTTAGCAATGTAGGTATTATTACGCAGAATGTGGTTTGTTGGAGAAATGACTGTGGAAAAGCCAAAATTCGACCTACTTTTCTCGATAAATTGTAAATCGCATGCGTCGTCTGGAAAATACCCAACGTGGAGCGTTTTCCACGCTGGCAGCCGGGATTTTCACTCGGTTTGTCGGTAATATTTTACCATTTCGCGAAAAAAAAATCATCGTTTGAAACGTGGACATGAAATTAGAAAGGTTGTACCAGTAAAATGCATTTCTTCTTTGATAATTATCAAAACTTGCAGCACATTACTCGAACGCGTATTGTTTTCGACAAAAATGAATCGAACAAAGCGAATGGCTAAATGCGGAACATGCGGCAGTCAGCCTGGTTGCCAGCCTACCAGCATTCACTTTTGAAAGTGGGAGAACTAGTGGTAGGAGAATGAACGTACCCCCTCCACGAATTACTTTTTCAACGCAGCAACCATTCCACCCCCCCTGGGTGTAATGTAACAATGAGCTCTTCCGGACAGATACTCGCCTTTCGAGAAAACCTAAACAGAATGTTGCATTGAAGACTAGTTGGAAACGCACGGTTGTGTATTTGTGTATTATCCCGCCATTGTGACGTCATTTTTAAAAAAGAAGTGCTAACGTTGAGGTGGCAAATGCGCGTGTGTCCGTGTTTTGTGTAGTGTGTGCGTGTATATTAATTTTCGATATTAATTTTTTAAATTGTTTCAAGTTTAATTGATAATTAATGCTTTGAAATGTTGTGAGTTGATAAAATTTTCGTTGCGACAACCATTTTCGGTTATCATACATTTGATTCGAGTTTCGAAGTTCGTTGCGAGTTTGGTTTTCGTATTATGGTGGTTTTCAGTTGATATACGATTGATGCATGGTTCAATTTTTGTTACACGCGTAATGTAAACGAAAATAGTTCCAAATGAGGTTTTCGGACAAAAATGGTTAGGGAGACTCGTCATCTTTGGGTCGGAAATTTACCGGAAAATATTCGAGAAGATAGAATTCGGGAACATTTTAAACGGTAAGGATATTCTTATTGTTCGTAGCGTACTCAAATACCATAGAATAGCATCTGTCTGTGGAAAATCTGTCCAACCGACAGATCTCTCTTCGAGGTACATGTATTGCAATATGTGTACCCGGATTGATACCTGATTGGAATTCGAACGAGGTTTATTACTTTATTAATCCTTCGAAGTAATTATGCCTAACGAAAAGTTCCGAATATCCAGGTTCCCTCATTCTGTGTAGTAAATGAAATCAGACACACGTTATTCGTACACGAATTGCAACGACGTGCTTGAAAATGCTTCACGCGGAGAGAAAACGTTATTTTCAAATAGTTTCGGCGATTCCAATTCCTTTGTTCATTCTACTTTGCTGTTCTTAATTCCAGTTCATTTTTCTTCGTTTTTGCCACGAGGTTCGAATGAGTATTCGATGATCTTCATCTCGAGTTACTTGATTATTCGTTTTGTGAGCGGTGGAAATGAAAATGTTGTGGAGAATTTGAGAATGTTGAATGAAATTAAAAAATGTGATGTTTTTCTCGATCAGGTTCATGTTTCTGCTCGAGTTGATTTTGATTTGGTTGCGTGTTGACAAACAAATGGAAAAAGTATGTAATATGCATGAAGTAATTTGGTAAAAGTTGAGTCGGTCTTGAACGTAGGTAAATGGCAGAAATTATATTGTCATCATTTGTCATCTATTTCCCATTACCATTGGTATTGATTAATCTAAACAAACTCGTCGAATTATTTGGAAATTCGAAATGTGAAACGTTAAAAATTCATGTCAAAGTAATGAGGCTCATTTTCCTCGATATTTTGCATTCCTTCGTTTCTTCGTTGGCTACCAACCGCCATTTAAAATTCACTTGCGAGTTTTGTTTGGAAAAAAACATCACCGAATGTCATTTTCGAAGTGAATTTTCTCATTGGAAACTCAGTTTTTGAACTGGCGAAACGAGAACCATCTTTTACTTGATCGTTCATCAAACTCGTTGAAGAAAATTCGAACCTAGGACGAAATTTAATTACGAAAAATGAACCGAAACCGACAAAAGAAATAATTCATTTCATTAACAAATACGATGATAAATTTAATGAAGGTTTCTATTTGGTATAATGCCTACTGAATTTTGGCATTCGCTCATTTAATTCTATTGTGGCCAGTGTGTCAATGAGCCTATAAGCATATTCTTGGGGTTATCAACTCATCGGTACGTTTAAATAGGAATGAAAAAAAGATGGATTTTAATTACCCATCGTTACCGAAAATTTACCAAAGTACGAAAGCATGTAGCATTCTGGAACATTTCTCTGTTCGACATTTACATAAAAATGAATAGTTGGTTATTTCTCGTCGTTGAAAAAAAAAGAAGAAAAACGGTTCGTTTCGAAAATACCATTTACGATAACTTCCTTTAGGAAATTTCTCATGTTCGTAGTACAATTACGTTATTAAGATCTAAAAACAGCTGCTTGTGTAGTATTGTTTGAAATAAACGAAACAAGTTCAACGCTGTTATCAATTATAATGGCATATGGCGCGAATGAAAAATTTTTAACGTGACTCGTAGCGAAATCATATCTTATCAAAACGTAACAATGCTAAGACTTTTGAACTTTGGGTAATCAACTTGTACAAGTTGGAATTTGATAAGGGGAAAATTTCCACCAGTCAACTAGAATTTAGTCTTCTATTTTTCATTTAAATAATTCACTTACCAAATGGATGACTTTAACTTGACGTTTCGTTGATAAAATTTAACTGTTGAAAGTTTTAAATACGTTTAATGGAATAATTTATATTTTTTAACGAATGCTCGCTGTTTTATCGGTGAAATGATCTAGTATTCGAGAGAAATCGAAACGAAAATGAATGGTATCGTATGAGATAGGCGTAGATATGTTAGAATGAAATTTTTATTAAAATTTGCAATCGTCTAGATAATGATTGATGAAAAATAGCATGAAAATTATTGGCACTTGTTTTTCTGCCGAAATGATTAAAGAATTTCATTCTGGAAAGTTTTCAAAATTCGACAACTTTGATGGTTCAATGCTGTTGTTTTCGTGGAGAAAAAAATCACATTGCCTCGTGGACTGGAACTTGGAAAGAAACCGTCACTAAATTGCAGAAATGTTGTCATGTCGAAATGAAACACGCTATAATCGATGAATTTCGAACTCTCGAAGCCTTTGAATTTGCCTCTGTTACCTTTTGTTGTGAATTTTTAATGAAAAACGATTTTTAAAATCAAATGAAATGTGCCAAGCGCGTGTATAAACTTTCCAACGAAACGAAAAAAAAACACCAAAAAACGTTTTAGAAATTGATTCTCTCGAAATTGTTTCTTTTGGAAAGAACCTTTTTTTTTTGTAGAAATTCTTCGAAAAGTATTATTTATGTTGCAAAATTTTCGGATTCGTGGCAGTAAAGTTGAGTGTTGAATGAGAAAATATTAATTTTCGACGAAATTTAGTTCGGCGTTGTTTTATGAAGCAATATTGGTTGAATGGGTTTCAAAAGCAAGAGCGTTGAAATGCTCTCCAAGTGCTGAGGAATTTTGAGAAGGGTTTTCGATATGAAAAAATTGCCTAGATTTGCGTAACGTTCTATAAGTAATTTCTTGAAAAATCTATACGAAGCGAAAGTTTTCGGTATAAGTGTTTTAGTTTGCAATATTTCATTAATTTCGAAGCAATAATATACATTTTTGCATAACTGTGCCAAAATAATTGAAAATTGGGTTCATTAGGAATTAATTCGTAGACGAAAATACTTTTCAGTTTTAGGCTTTTGAAATTATTCGAAATATTTTGTTGATATTTTGTGGGAACAATTTCATCGATTTTTAGTCCTTTGAAATAGCTTAAATTATTTTGTTGGAATGTTCAACATAATTCAGAATTCTGATTTGAGAATTTCATTAGAATTGGTTTGAAATGTAGCGATGAGGTATGGACCCCCCTCCCCCGCCATGATATGCAAATCTGAACTTGAAATTTCAGTGAAAAGGGTGATGAGGAAGTGTAGTCGAATTTTGAGAATTTTTCAAAACTGAGCAGGGGTCGATTGAAAAAAGGGAAACTAATAGACCTTTTTTTTCTTCACTCCTTTGCAATATTCGCCTTCAGGCTTTAGTACAATATTTTGAAATTTTTATTTTATTAATTTTAAAAACTAGTGGACTATGTCTGAATTTTTTTTCCCCCTTAAAAGAAGTAAAAAAAAAGGAAAATAATGGATATTATATCCTTAACAGGTTATAACAGGTAAATAAATATTCAGGATGGCCCATTTCTTAAGGTCGATGGGTTTGAAAATGAAAAAAAAACTTGACTTCAAAAATCTCCAGAAATAAGCCCTCTAGAAAAAAAACTTTCGGCAGGCATGAAATTCGGTCACTTTTAAAGTAACTTTGTCACTATTTTCCCAAAATGGTCACTTAAGTCACTTTTTCCAGTTTTTTGCCAATGTCTTATTAATAAACAACAAAAAAAAAAAAAAATGAAAAAATTTGGAAATGACTAGATAAAAATTGCCTGTTTAACGTTTCGACTTGAAAATTTGTAATTGCCGCATTCCAATTTTTTTATGTATTAGTTGTCTTTCTCGTATAGTTGAAAAATCAATAATTTCTGTCATTTTGTTGAGTAAAAATGTTTTTTTTTTTTCAAATGGTCGACAAATTTAGGGTGCCCATCCCTAACACAACAAAAAATTTGCTCGCAAAAAAAATCAGAAAAATTCTAACCTGCTCAAATTTCCTTTCGGTGGGTTTGGTTTTTGGTCACTTTTAACAATTTTTGGTCACCGAAGTCCCTAAAAAAATTTAAATAGTGGATTTATTGCCTGTATTACTTCTGAGTTGAAAAAAATGTCAAGCTCTATAATTTTCATCCCTTGAATTTTTTTCGTAGGGCCCTTAGTATGGTTAGAAAATCCATAACAACTTTGACTGCAAAAATCTCGAAAATTAAGCCTCCTGGAAAAAAACGAATAGTTCATAGGAGAAAGAAAATTTCAAGCTCTACAATTTTCAACCCTTGCATTTTTTTCGTAGCACCCGTGAAATGGTCAGAAAATCCATGTTTGTGAGAAATTTACAAAATCGATAATTTCAAAAATGAAACAACTTTGACTGTAAAAATCTCGAAAATCAAGCCTCTTGGGGAAAAAAGTGATACTTCACAGGAAAAAGAAAAATCCAAGCTCTACAATTTTCATCCCTTGCATTTTTTTCGTAGCACCCTTAGTTTGGTCAGAAAATTCATGTTTATGGGAAGTTTACCTAGCCATTTCACCTGCTATAAAATGCTGTAAAATTTTTGAAACAGGAGAAATTTGAAATTAAAATCAAGCATTGTGTTGTAAAACACTTTTTGTATTGTGGAGGGGTGGGGGGGGGACTTGCGATTTCAGCTAGTAAACTCCATTTTTTTGAAAATTTGGGTCACTATTTTCCCTAAAAAGGTCACTAACGTCACCAAAAAAATTGAAAATTTCTACTTATAATGAGATGTCGGTATTAAAATTTTCAAAAATATGTCGAGTACCCCCCCCCCCCCCCTCTTCATTCAAAAACTTCTTCAAGATTTGGGACAGAAATATTAAATTAACGTATGCCAAATCTTGATGTCAAAATTTCATATCATACTTATACCTAACCAGTCAATTCATGCTGTAATTTTTCAAGATTTTGGGACATAATCCTCTATTTTCCCCTTTTTTACTTCTTTTCAGGGAAAAAGGGAATTACTTAGTAGGTACATGATCCACTAGGACATAGCAGCCTAAATCGTAATACACCATTTATGGAGATTTTTCACTTTTTTATTCTTCTAAAGGTTGAAATATTTGAAAAAGGTCGAATTTTCATTAATGACTTATTCAGTTAGCCATTTTTTTGAGCTGGCTTATAAAAAAAAAACTCATCTTTCATCAAAAAAAACATCCGACGTACTGGTTGATCTCAAAATGGAAATTTTAACGTCCCAAGTTCGTCTGAGCTTAGCCATTTCTTCAGCAAAACATCATCTTGATAATTGATCGAAATGGAATGGATCAACCTCACATTTTGATCATTTAGAATTTCCCTACATTTTCAGAATTTGATAAGTCAAATATAGGTTGCTGATTGTCTTTGCTAATTTTTTCTAATAAAAGTGACATATCGAGTGTAAGTTTGTAGACATTTTACAGAAATATTTCACGTACTTTTCGTACGAGTAATTTTGACGAATCAGGAAGTTGCGAACGAATACCCTAAGCTGCTTATTCGATTTTTACGATACGATAATATCTCATGAATGGTACAACTGCACTGTGACGTGTATAATAAGTATAAGCCAACGTACAAATATATACAGACACTGTGACTCTACGTGGGCGATGATGATGGTGAGAAGACTTCTATCTCGTATACGTTGGCTGTGTGTACTTGATACGTACTCACTCACTCACTCACTCACGCAAATACACACAACTTGTGCTCGTATCGTATCGCTGGCAGTGGCGCATACTGTACGTAGAAAGAACCGTAGACAGAAGGCGTAATAAGATGTACGACGACGATGGAGAACGATAGAATACCTACCTAGATATATACCTAGGTATATACGTAGAAATATCCCATATTATCGACTCGTACCACACGGTACATATGTGGAAGAAAGAAAGAGAAGGGAATAAAAATTATTGTAAGAAAAAAGTAAATAAATGAACTGGAACTTCGTTACAATGCGAAACTGGTTTGTATGCAAAAACGACTACGACGACAGCCTGATTGGAAACTGGTTGTCCCCCTTGAATAGAAAATGGCGATTGCGTATACCATCGGCCTCTGTTCACAGTAGCCGTCGACGTCGCCGCACTGGTTGTGGTTGTCAATATTCTCGTTTTGGCCGTATAAGGGAACGGGTAAAAGTTCGCGCAGGTTTCATATATTTATACCTTATAACTCGCCACGATGGAAATTTATAACTAAGCTTAGTTGAGAAAATACCGACTTGGTTTATGGCGATTCGAGATGAATTTTGACCAATTTTTTCTCTCCAATTGGCACGACGATGAAACGATTAAATCGACTGAGGCGTAGGTATTTGGATATTGCGTAAGAGGCATCTCGTCGATTGATTAAATTGGGCGAAAATTTCGACGTATATAAAAAATCAATTTATATAACGTATCTCTCGAAGAAATACGGACACGATTAGAATAAAAAAAATTGGTTACGTCGAATCGATACGACGATGGTGTTATATATACATACTAAGTACATACACCTTGGTCGACGTAACCCATGCTCATGATCATGCCACATATAAACTTATGGTAAAATGTACGTACATTTGGAGCTGTATTTTTTCCACTGGTATGTTACGTACGTATACGAGCTGTGCCAACGTTCGCGTACGTATTGCTTTTTATTTTTTTGTTGGTCACCGAGCGAAATACGGCTGCTATGTGATGAACGGGTCGAGCTCGAGAAAGAGGAGCGCGAAATAGATTTTTTAGGTCGACGTTTGCGTCGTGTATTCTCTCTCCGGCTATGGCTGCGGTGATAGCTACGTGTATAGTAGTACACGAGGCACAAGCGAGACCGCCAACCGTACCGTTAGATTTGTAAATTTAAAAGTACCTACTAAAAGATAATAAGTGACGATTCGCTTATCACCTGTCTCGCAGTTTCACGATTTTTTTACTCGCCTCGTTTATAAAAATCGTAGCATATCCGCGTAACTGGTTGTTGTCGAGGTGTCATTATATAGTAAAGCTTGCTGGTCGTTATCTTTTTTACTCTTATGGCTATGGGAGATGCTAAAATAGTTGAAAAACAGATGTAACCGTTTCAAACGTGGTCAACACTCTCGGTAACGGGTTTCTTTCTGCGCTGCAGGTCGTATGCGGGAGTACGCTCCGGAGTGACGAATTGATGTATGTCATTTTGATGAGTGCCGAGCGTATGTGTCGCAGTCGCCGTAGATGTGTGAGGCTTTTCAGATTCGCGAATAGCGTATCTTTTCTACGGGCGAGATAAAAGTATCGCTAACAATGGAACGGATTTCTCCGCGAGATTATAAAATTACGGTAGATTGAACTCGGTATTAATTTTTGAAAATTGTCCAACTTATCGTTTTTGGCGCTGGTTTTATTGATACGACGAGGTTTCCGAATCGATTGAATTGGAGGAAAAAAAAAAGAAGGAAAAAACGCTAGAAGGTTGCGTGAAAAATTGTATTTTTGGATGGTAGCCAGCCTGCGCAAAAAATAACGTTGAAATGGTATTACGTATTGCTACGTTGACTAAATGTATACGAGGGGTTCGTTCTCGTTTGTCATTACGCCGAGTGAATTCCAGTTGTGAGATGTTCGCTGGTGTCTACCGGTCGGAAAAGTTTTCGAGTTGAGAAAATTTTTTAGTTGAGAAATGCGAACAAGTCGAGAAGTGGCGTCAAAATAACAGCATGGAAAGAGGAAGTCGGAAATTTAATCGTTGGTGGTTCCTTTGCTTCGAAAAGATGTCAAAAGTTGCGAAATTTTCGGAAAATTGTATCAATTTTTTGAAAAATAATGGTTAGGGAGAGAGTTGGAGCTAATTTTTATTCTGGATTGTCTGAATCGATTTTTTAGCTTTTGGTCCTTTTTCAGGGAAGTGTGAAAAATGTCATTTTCAGTGTTTTCCTCATTTTTCGATCATAAATAGATACTCGTGAGTAAATGTAATTTTTAGATGGGTTGAAATGCTTTTAAGTGATGAATTGGGGTAGGAAAAATATGCTCTAAAAAAGTTTAAAAATCCGAAAAAATGCTCTGTAAATTTTTTTAATGTAGATATCAATTTTTACGGATTTTTATGTGAAGCCCAAATGTAACGTGTACCAAGTTCGCAACATTTTTGGGAGATTTTATAGTATTAGGCAAGCATTCATCAATCAATTCATTTTATCAATTTTGGAAGAAATGTTGCTGAATTAAAGTATTTGACAATGTTGTAAAAAAATGTTGAAAATTAGTGTTGAGTTAGCTTTTTTTGTTTGAAATGATGAAAATTCTCTATAAATCCGATAAATGATCGAATATTCTCAGAAATTGGCTAAAAAATGTGAAAAAAACAAAATGTGCTGAAATATGTTGTAACAATTGAAGCTCGAAACGTTCAAAATCTTGTGAAATTTGAAGATTTCTTGGCGATAGCGCTAGAATACACTGAAGAAGAATGTATTAAATCATATTAATCCTAGTGATGAATGAAATATAATTTCTTTGTAATTTTAGGCACCCCTTCGACAAAATAAATTGACACAAACGTTTCTTTTTTAGAAATCGTTGAATCCAAAAGTGTGATATTTTTTTGGTCACTCGGTGGTAGTAGCGTAGTCAGACAGCTATTCGAAAGGCAAAAAGAAGCGATTTTGCTTCGCGAGGGGGGAAATTTTTGCAAAAAAATGCATTCAAAAGTCGAGGTTTAACTGAAATTTTTATTTTAAAACCAATATTTTGTTGATAAGGATAAAGTTATGGAGCCCGAGCGAAGCGAGAGCGAAAATTCTTGCAAAAAATGTATCCAAAAGCTGAAATTTTATCGAAAAAGTATAGTTTTATTTACAATTTTGAAGAAATTTCCTATATTTTGTTAATAGAAGTGAAGTTATTGAGCCTGAACGAAGCAAAGGCGAAAACTTCTGCAAAAAATGCATACAAAATCTGAAATTTTACCGAAAAAATATGATTATATTTGCAATTTAAAAATATTTTGTTTTTAGAAGGAAAGTTATTAAGCTAGAGCGAAGCTAGGGCGAAAATTTTTTCAAAAAAGGCATCCAAAATGAGAAATTTCATCATTTTTTCATAATTATGAAAGAATATTGGCGGGCAAATGCCCCCTTGCCCCTCCCAAGCTATGCCAATGTCTGAACCGAGAACTGAAGACTGAGAAAGTTTTTGGAACTAAACCGAAAATGAACTTGGACTCAAATTAATGAACTGTAAACTGAAAGCTTCAACTGAAATACTCCGAACCGATATTCAATCAGTTCACTTATCCATTGTTTTAGGATTAAATCTGAAAACTAAAGTACCTCTTGGAAGGGGAAACCCTTTTTACGTCTGTTTCTATGCCCTAGACCCATCGAGAAACTGAAATACGTTCGTCATATTTGAACTGACAATTACAGTGTTAAAATAAACATAATTAGAAAATTTGTTGAAAATTTAGCAAAAAAATATTCAAATTTTACAAATGAATGCAATTCATGAGGTATTCAGGGGTTTTGGTTGAAACCGAATTCCACATTTCATCATGGATAACCAAAAAAAACAACAATATTGTTAGATAATTGGCTACTGTGATTTATTATTAACCAAATTTGGATAAATTTCTCCATTTTTGACCACAACGAAAAACATAATCAAATGTTGATGATTTTGATTCTTTTTTTGGTCAAGTTTTTCTTGATATTTTTTGCACTATTTCATTGATATTTTCTATGGCTTCAAAGATGGACGTAGATAGTTTCAGTTTCACGTGAAAAAACAAAAGTCGATGATTTTGAAAATGAATAAAATTTTTTTGCAAAAATCTCGAAAACTAAGCCTCCTAAAAAAAAACCAATTGCGTCAAACAGAAAGAGAATTTCAAGCTCTTCAATTTTAATTTTGAGAATTTTTTTTCGTAGAACTCTTAATTTGGCCAGAAAATCTATGTTTATGGGAATTTTTTTCATTTTCAAAATCAGCGACTTTATGTATGGGCTAAATTTTCCATAAACATGGATTTTCTGTTCAAACTGAGGATCCTACGAAAAAAATGACAAGAAACGAAATTGTAGAGCTTAAAATTCTCTTTCTCCAGTGAGCTACTAATTTTTTTCTAGGGGACTTGGTTTTCGAGATTTTTGCAGTCAAAGTTTTTTTTTCCCTCCAAAACTATTAACTTTTTGTGGGCCATCAGGTAAAATGGGGAGGGACTGATGAAAACCGAAATCGAATCAGTTAATACGCCCTTCCCCTTCCCCTTCCATCCAAGTACTGATACCCATATCGAAGTATTTTTCGTACCTTCACGTTATTGTTTTCTTTCCAATCTTTTGGTATCTTCTTTACTCATTTTTTAAAAACTTTTGCTATTTTAGGTGGTCGAAATACGTACCTATTTTTAATAAATTTAAATAATTTTGAGAAATACGGAAAAAAATGATGGATTGCGAGATAAAAAACCTTCGTTTGTATCGAGTTATTTTTTTTGGAAATTAGAATACGATGGCACTTTACACACGTAGGAATTGTCTATATTTCGAATAGGTAGGTATTCTCTGAAACGACGTCGATGCCTTTTTCTTTGAATGTATCAGTCGTTGAGAAACGATAGGCTCTCGTATACAGTAGATATAGCCGAAGGAAAATCCAAAACACTAATTACCTAGCGTTGGGCTTTTTCCGAAAGGAAATTAAACCTTTTCGTTTACGATGAAACAGCCTATTCGGTAATACCTTTTTCCAAAGCTTACAAAAGAAAGCTTCCTTTTGTTCGAGAAGCTCGGCGAAGAAAGAGCTAGCTTACGTGCCATAGATGATGGATCCTCGAATATCTTCATTGTGTTTAAAATCCAGTTTTCGACGCGAATTATAATAATTCTACTTCAAAAGAGATTCGAAGCTTCGATTAAGTATAATGAGAATTCGACGAACGAACGATTCCACGCGATGGATTATTTTTCGACGATCGTATCCATCAAAAAAAAAGCGCCACGAAGGCTTTTTTTTGTTACCGTCAAAAATAGGTACCCGTGATTGATTTAAATTGGTAATTTGCGAACTCGAAGGAGATACAGAACGAAATGTTTTACCAGGTACTAATTATCGGTTTGGTGTTTTTTTTTGTTACGTTTTGTCGAGTCGAATGATGGAAACACGTTTTGGTATACGAATGAAATACCAATGTTTCGATATACGCTTATGATAATTCGAGGAAAGCAGCTAAGCAGATGTGTTTTTTCATCGGCGTATTAATTTGAAAGGTGTAACTCGTACGTATATAAATAATGGCTACGTTATTATATCTTCTGCTCGAACCTTTCCGAGACGATGGTGCGGAATAAAGTATAGCTATTCGTACATTTTACGAAACACTGCTAGATGTTTGCCAAATTGAAGTTTTTTTTTTCTTTTCGTCGGTTTCTTTTTGTTTGTACGATCGTCGGATGGCTGTACCTGTAATAGTTGTTTCAGTTCAGTTATTTCTCGTAGTACACGGCGTTGCGGCGTATGCGAATTAGAGAGAAAAGAAGGCACGTTAAAGAAATTCGTATAGATGGAGTACGTACGATAGGTGGTAGATCCTGTGCTCATTCCTTTTACTACGTACGTACATTCGTTGATTGCGCCGAGGCTATGGTATGGTATGGTATGGCATGGCAAGGCAGTGTCCTATGGCAGAGTGTTGTTTATTGTGAAGTAATTTCCATCGGCTGTAGCGCGTTAAGAAAGAAAAAAAAGAACGAACGGAGAACCGAAGAAGAGTATTCGGGCGTTATTGTTGGAAGGCACCATTCCGTGACTATCTTCCTGAATAAATCTTGGCGTAGAAGTAAAAATTAGAAGAATAACGCGGACAAAGAAAAGGAAAAATACGTGTTCTCATTTATATGGTATAGGAGAAATATTAGGCTGTTACGTGCATTTTTTTCCTGCTCTGTGCTGGAGTATATGTACGAACAAGTGTATACGAATGTATTCGAAAAAGAGATCTATTACGTACGTAGGTATAAGGCAAGTTGAGGTAACTGGATCATGGGGTATCTGGCCATGCCTTCCTCAAAACCACCTTGGAAAAAGAACATAACCGGGTATGAATGGTGAATCGGCCCTTGGCTGGGATTTTCGAACTTTCCAGCGGAAGTTGGTCTTTATGGGTTAAAAAATCGCTGGTAAAAATGTTGGTCCCCTAACTCACCCCTAACTCCTCATCGCCCGAAATGCCGATTTCCTTTATAAATTTCTGTATTCTGAAATTCTCATCCGAATTTTTTCAAACTCGCAGGGATGCTGGACCATACCAAGGGTTATCTTTGGAATTTTTTTCAATTTTTTTCGAATCTTCTTTCGTACTGAAATCTGAGTTTTAGGACTTCAAAGTGTAATATCTGCACGTTGTTTCAGACCTGCCCAAAAAATCGTGATATATATTATGTAGTATACCTAGATGTAAAA